>CM071719.1:12567579-12578594 GCA_036630335.1 Physaria fendleri | reverse complement strand
TTCCTACACCTGGATCCTCATCTGAAAAGGTGATCCAGGGACACTTGGGTTGAGTCAGATCCATTGCGTTTGGCCCAAGTAATGAAAAGGTTTTGCACTCAGCTAATCGTACCATTGATCAACTCAATTGGAATTCTACTTCAATGCCTAAAGTAATATGAGTAGTTCGTATGAGCTATGAAGCGTTCAAGTTTCAAGACAATAAAAGATTTTGAAGGAAGATGAAAATACAACTTTGAAACTCATTCTCTCAACTTTAGACCTCCCAAGATGTCATACGCTACTAAAATTTCTCTCTTACATCTCACCAAAATCTGTTTCTTTATTAAAAGCCTTGTTTATGTGATATATTTTGACCAGTTTCTTCTTCAAGATAGATAAGGTAAAAACAGCAGTGTAGTCTCTTTGCCAAATTAAGCATATGAACTGTACAATTCCAAAACATCTACTTCTAAATCTCATATATAACAAAGCACGCATATAACAAGTTGATATTGGCTTATATGTGATGATAAATTTAGATTTCGAAAGTCTTGAAGCAAGAACTAGCCGAGTCAAGATAACATTATTGAAGCAAGAACTAGCCGAGTCAAGTAAAGAAACTAAAAATTCTCTCGCACCTATGGAAGAGTTTCTTTCTAGACTCCCGGAAAATAATTACAACATTCAACCGAATGCACCTAACCACTAGAATCCGATTTGTCATCTTTAGAAATTTTGGACTATATTTTATCAATTTTATGTAACTAAATATATTTATTAACATTTTATTTTAACGTAAATATACTGATTTTATTTTAAAAACCTGTTTTTTTTTTTTTTTTTTTTTTTTTTTTTTTTTTTTTTTTTTTTAAATTTCTAATTGTACGGTTTGTCACAAAAGTGTAGTAATTTAGGCCGAAATAATCTGTCGTTGTTAAAAAATTTGTTGTTGTTTCGTTTAAATATATATTCGTCACAAAGTATAGTCTTATACATGTCAACATATATTCGTTGCTAATGCATTTGTTGTTCACTCGTTATCCTTTCTTTACAACTACGTTGATATATCATTCGTTTTAAATATGTCATAATATCGTAAAACATATTTCATCTTATAAACGTTGCTAAATAGTGTCGTTGTATTCGCGTTATTGTAAATTCGTCGTATTTTTTTCGTCGCAAATTTTTCATAAAAAATACAACGAAAAAGCAACAATCTTAAAAACGACGAATTGTACACAACGACCAATATTCGTTGCAAATTCGTTGTTTAGAGGTTATAAACAACGAATTTGCAACGAATATTGCCGCCACTTTTAGCGTTTTTTTTTGTAGTATTGTCCCATTGTTTACCATTTACTTGGGTTTCTTTTTTTTTTTTTGGGGTCTGATCTTGAGTTTCTTAATTACTAAATATATTAGTAAACTCTTGGCTTTCTTAGGGTTTGTTTTTTTGTGTGGTGATACTATCAAACGATTTTTTGAGATATATACCGTTACCAAGAGGGCAACTTGGAGGCAATACGACTAATCACGATGTGGATGAAAATCTTCTTCTGGTCCCTTGGAGATTAGTAGAGAGTACATTCATAAGATATATTCACATTTACATTTGTGATAACTCTTTGTTATAGACTTATAGCTATAAAAAAAAACAAGCGAACCAACTCAAAGTCGAAGAAAAAAGTAATAGGTTCAATGGACCAATCTATAACACAATATGGGTGGTGGCTTTTGTCTTATCTCATTATATCAAGAGTCTACTTGTGTAAGTTCGATTTGTTTATCTATAATAAAATAATTAAGGAGGAAAAATTGAGCCAATGCTATATAGTAGAGCCCACTATGATCTTGGAGTTTAAGAGTTAAGACCACTCAATGATGCAAATTGTCGGATTTGGACTTTGGTAAAATTGGACTCACTGTATCTTTTCTTGAACCCCAAAACTTCAGGATACATTTAAAGACAAAAGTGTAGTCCAATATTTTGTCTTTCTCTTTTTGAAATGTCTCTTTACCTTGTGAGTTCGGGTCTTTGGACCAACCTTTTTAAAACCCTAAACCATTATACGTTCTATAAATATTTTTGCATTAAAATAGTTAGGAATTGCAAAGATATATGTTATAGATCATAGCACCAGAATGAGATTATGTTGTCTACTATGAAATTGGGTTTTAATATAACTGGACTAATGATAGGATATTCTTTCAAAATTTGCATGGATATTCTTGGATAAATTATATAATATCTAAGAAAATGATGATACAATAATTCAGAGATTGTTTATACATAGTTGAAATTACATTTTAGGATCCGGGTTCACAATCAAACCTACGGACGATTTTTCATTTAATTATATTAGAAATTGTATAATAAAGAAAATGTATCAATAGAGACTTTTAGGTATAAAGGAGCAGAGCCGTCCCAGAACATAGGCGGGTAAGGCTGTCGCTTAGGACATCACAATTTTAGGAGCATATTCTATATCCAATTTTTAAAGATATATAGATATTTAAAGATATTTTTAACCTAAATTTTTAAAATATTTAAACATATAAAATTTTAAAGGCATCAAAATTTTAAAACATTTTCGTATACAATTGTATCTTTATAAGATAGGGCATCAAAAATAAATTTGGCCTAATCTAAAAGACATTAAAAAATTTTTGGTCCAGAGCATCAAAAAGTTTTGGACCAGCACTGTAAAGGAGCCAAATAAATAGGAGGGGAGAGATCTATAAAACTTGTTCTATAAATAGAGCTGCATTGGGGAAGACACTTAATCACATCCAAAGCAACACAAACACAAGAAAGCATTTACATCCTACTCTATAGTAACCTTACAAACATGGCAATGTTCAAGAACAAACAAATGATCGTCTCATTGATCTTGGTGTGTCTCATTGTGGTGTCTCCAATGGCTGAGGCTCAGCTTGGTGGTCTTGGCGACCTTGGTGGTCTTGGTGGCCTTGTCGGTGGTCTTGGTGGCCTTGTTGGTGGTCTTGGTGGCCTTGTCGGTGGTATTGTTGGTGGTGTTTTCAATTCCGTCAGTATCAAGGGGCTTCTCTTTTGCTCTCTCAATGGTGCTCTAAGTGGCACTTCTACTCCTGTTTTCCCTAGTAAGCTTTTCATTCACCTTTGTTCAATCATGCAAAAACAGACAAAAAAAGGTTTTGCTGTAAGTGTTTTTTTTTTTTAAGAGTGATTCACCAAAAGTAGATTTTAAAAAAAAACTTTAAGAGAAATATCATCCGGGTTTTGTTGACCATACTACTGCGCGAAAAATAAATTTTCCCTTGGTTTGGTCAATGATTACTCTGTTTGCCATATTTTTGTCTTGTTTTTGGGTCTACGGTTTTGGATCAACGATTAAATAATCAGCGGATTTTCTCGTGATTTCAATTCACAAAACGAATGCAACCGTAACCGCATCACATATTTTTTATAAGATTTTCAAAAAAAACCTATTTCTCATCATTAATTCTTTTTAAAAATCATATATATTTATCATACACTGATTCTAAGAATTCATGATATCACATGTTTGTAGACGACATTCACATGCAAGATACATATGATATTACTTTCCATATATATATATATATATATTACTGAATGATCCTCGTTAGAAGAATTAGAGATTATATATTGAAAGGTTAAACGGTTAAGATCTCTCTAATATTCGGTAATCCTATTTTTTCTACGGTTATTATCTTCACTGATACGATTTTTTTTCTAACACTTAATACTGCAAACTAACAGATGCAGGAGTTAATCTCCAGTGTGGAAGACAAAACCAAGTAGTTTCAACAACAACCACAAACAGTGCAGGATTATTCACACTTCCTACAAACGCAATTAAGATGATGCTTTCAGCACTTCTCAAAGAGTGTAAGATCGTCGTCACGACCCCTCTCTCCACCTGTAACGCCTCTCTCCCTATTATCGGCAACCTCGTCTCACCTTTATCCATTATCGGAACCGGCGTCTCCGGTCCCCTCAGGGTTATCAATATGGCACCTCTTGGTTTTGATCTCCTTAACTGATTCCAAGACTATACTTTTATGTTCGGTTACAGTGTACGAGTTGTTTCCCTAATTATGTTATATGTTTTGTGTCATGACCATCTACGTTTTCTAATTTATGCAATGAATAAGGTCTAGATAGGGCTTATGTCTTAATCTTCGGTCTATGTTGTTACTTATTCCCCAGTTTTTTACATGTATAATGCTTTTGTAATTGTGTAATGATACAAACAGTTTCAAATATGTTTGTCAATATGTGTATAATCCTACTTCAAATTAAATGTTGGGGTGAGTGTAAAATGTCAACATTGTATGCAATTGTTATTGGGTGAACTAAATGCATTCTCTTTTAAGTCCATATTTTGATACAAATATCATATATACAAACCACTTAACAACATATGTAGCTTAATTTTGCTCCGATTGATGTTAAAAAAAAAAAACTTACATAGTTCTGTTTAAAGTTTAGATTTACATGGCATGGTTAATTTGTAAGCTAAGTGGTTTATGTTATTAATCATTTAGAATTATATAATTTGAAGACTTGTCAAAATTTTATACTTGGTCGCATAAATAGAATCTTTATTTTCTTTTAATATCTGATTTGGGCCAAGAATGGGCCATATATCTCGATCAAGAACACAAAACCGAAAGTTTGTTCACTTGAGAGTAACCTGATTCAAACTATTACAAAATCACACATGTAGGCACACGATAATACAAGTGGTAAAAAAACCTCTCTGACACGGAAACCAAAATTATCAGATCTGAGAATCAAATAGTTTTGTTCGCCGGTTCAGAGCGGCGGTGGTTACGACCACCGTCGCTCAGCGCCTCTTTCTCATCCACTCTTCAATGGCTCGAATTGTCGTACTTCTTGCTCTTATTTTGTTTTTCATCCGTTTTGAAGACTTTACCATCGGAGACGTTGCTTGTCGCGACGTTCCACCCCACTCCGGCGAAAGATCGACTTTATCATCACCCACCCCGGCTCCTACACCTGGATCCTCATCTGAAAAGGTGATCCAGGGACACTTGGGTTGAGTCAGATCCATTGCGTTTGGCCCAAGTAATGAAAAGGTTTTGCACTCAGCTAATCGTACCATTGATCAACTCAATTGGAATTCTACTTCAATGCCTAAAGTAATATGAGTAGTTCGTATGAGCTATGAAGCGTTCAAGTTTCAAGACAATAAAAGATTTTGAAGGAAGATGAAAATACAACTTTGAAACTCATTCTCTCAACTTTAGACCTCCCAAGATGTCATACGCTACTAAAATTTCTCTCTTACATCTCACCAAAATCTGTTTCTTTATTAAAAGCCTTGTTTATGTGATATATTTTGACCAGTTTCTTCTTCAAGATAGATAAGGTAAAAACAGCAGTGTAGTCTCTTTGCCAAATTAAGCATATGAACTGTACAATTCCAAAACATCTACTTCTAAATCTCATATATAACAAAGCACGCATATAACAAGTTGATATTGGCTTATATGTGATGATAAATTTAGATTTCGAAAGTCTTGAAGCAAGAACTAGCCGAGTCAAGATAACATTATTGAAGCAAGAACTAGCCGAGTCAAGTAAAGAAACTAAAAATTCTCTCGCACCTATGGAAGAGTTTCTTTCTAGACTCCCGGAAAATAATTACAACATTCAACCGAATGCACCTAACCACTAGAATCCGATTTGTCATCTTTAGAAATTTTGGACTATATTTTATCAATTTTATGTAACTAAATATATTTATTAACATTTTATTTTAACGTAAATATACTGATTTTATTTTAAAAACCTGTTTTTTTTTTTTTTTTTTTTTTTTTTTTTTTTTTTTTTTTTTTTAAATTTCTAATTGTACGGTTTGTCACAAAAGTGTAGTAATTTAGGCCGAAATAATCTGTCGTTGTTAAAAAATTTGTTGTTGTTTCGTTTAAATATATATTCGTCACAAAGTATAGTCTTATACATGTCAACATATATTCGTTGCTAATGCATTTGTTGTTCACTCGTTATCCTTTCTTTACAACTACGTTGATATATCATTCGTTTTAAATATGTCATAATATCGTAAAACATATTTCATCTTATAAACGTTGCTAAATAGTGTCGTTGTATTCGCGTTATTGTAAATTCGTCGTATTTTTTTCGTCGCAAATTTTTCATAAAAAATACAACGAAAAAGCAACAATCTTAAAAACGACGAATTGTACACAACGACCAATATTCGTTGCAAATTCGTTGTTTAGAGGTTATAAACAACGAATTTGCAACGAATATTGCCGCCACTTTTAGCGTTTTTTTTTGTAGTATTGTCCCATTGTTTACCATTTACTTGGGTTTCTTTTTTTTTTTTTGGGGTCTGATCTTGAGTTTCTTAATTACTAAATATATTAGTAAACTCTTGGCTTTCTTAGGGTTTGTTTTTTTGTGTGGTGATACTATCAAACGATTTTTTGAGATATATACCGTTACCAAGAGGGCAACTTGGAGGCAATACGACTAATCACGATGTGGATGAAAATCTTCTTCTGGTCCCTTGGAGATTAGTAGAGAGTACATTCATAAGATATATTCACATTTACATTTGTGATAACTCTTTGTTATAGACTTATAGCTATAAAAAAAAACAAGCGAACCAACTCAAAGTCGAAGAAAAAAGTAATAGGTTCAATGGACCAATCTATAACACAATATGGGTGGTGGCTTTTGTCTTATCTCATTATATCAAGAGTCTACTTGTGTAAGTTCGATTTGTTTATCTATAATAAAATAATTAAGGAGGAAAAATTGAGCCAATGCTATATAGTAGAGCCCACTATGATCTTGGAGTTTAAGAGTTAAGACCACTCAATGATGCAAATTGTCGGATTTGGACTTTGGTAAAATTGGACTCACTGTATCTTTTCTTGAACCCCAAAACTTCAGGATACATTTAAAGACAAAAGTGTAGTCCAATATTTTGTCTTTCTCTTTTTGAAATGTCTCTTTACCTTGTGAGTTCGGGTCTTTGGACCAACCTTTTTAAAACCCTAAACCATTATACGTTCTATAAATATTTTTGCATTAAAATAGTTAGGAATTGCAAAGATATATGTTATAGATCATAGCACCAGAATGAGATTATGTTGTCTACTATGAAATTGGGTTTTAATATAACTGGACTAATGATAGGATATTCTTTCAAAATTTGCATGGATATTCTTGGATAAATTATATAATATCTAAGAAAATGATGATACAATAATTCAGAGATTGTTTATACATAGTTGAAATTACATTTTAGGATCCGGGTTCACAATCAAACCTACGGACGATTTTTCATTTAATTATATTAGAAATTGTATAATAAAGAAAATGTATCAATAGAGACTTTTAGGTATAAAGGAGCAGAGCCGTCCCAGAACATAGGCGGGTAAGGCTGTCGCTTAGGACATCACAATTTTAGGAGCATATTCTATATCCAATTTTTAAAGATATATAGATATTTAAAGATATTTTTAACCTAAATTTTTAAAATATTTAAACATATAAAATTTTAAAGGCATCAAAATTTTAAAACATTTTCGTATACAATTGTATCTTTATAAGATAGGGCATCAAAAATAAATTTGGCCTAATCTAAAAGACATTAAAAAATTTTTGGTCCAGAGCATCAAAAAGTTTTGGACCAGCACTGTAAAGGAGCCAAATAAATAGGAGGGGAGAGATCTATAAAACTTGTTCTATAAATAGAGCTGCATTGGGGAAGACACTTAATCACATCCAAAGCAACACAAACACAAGAAAGCATTTACATCCTACTCTATAGTAACCTTACAAACATGGCAATGTTCAAGAACAAACAAATGATCGTCTCATTGATCTTGGTGTGTCTCATTGTGGTGTCTCCAATGGCTGAGGCTCAGCTTGGTGGTCTTGGCGACCTTGGTGGTCTTGGTGGCCTTGTCGGTGGTCTTGGTGGCCTTGTTGGTGGTCTTGGTGGCCTTGTCGGTGGTATTGTTGGTGGTGTTTTCAATTCCGTCAGTATCAAGGGGCTTCTCTTTTGCTCTCTCAATGGTGCTCTAAGTGGCACTTCTACTCCTGTTTTCCCTAGTAAGCTTTTCATTCACCTTTGTTCAATCATGCAAAAACAGACAAAAAAAGGTTTTGCTGTAAGTGTTTTTTTTTTTTAAGAGTGATTCACCAAAAGTAGATTTTAAAAAAAAACTTTAAGAGAAATATCATCCGGGTTTTGTTGACCATACTACTGCGCGAAAAATAAATTTTCCCTTGGTTTGGTCAATGATTACTCTGTTTGCCATATTTTTGTCTTGTTTTTGGGTCTACGGTTTTGGATCAACGATTAAATAATCAGCGGATTTTCTCGTGATTTCAATTCACAAAACGAATGCAACCGTAACCGCATCACATATTTTTTATAAGATTTTCAAAAAAAACCTATTTCTCATCATTAATTCTTTTTAAAAATCATATATATTTATCATACACTGATTCTAAGAATTCATGATATCACATGTTTGTAGACGACATTCACATGCAAGATACATATGATATTACTTTCCATATATATATATATATATATTACTGAATGATCCTCGTTAGAAGAATTAGAGATTATATATTGAAAGGTTAAACGGTTAAGATCTCTCTAATATTCGGTAATCCTATTTTTTCTACGGTTATTATCTTCACTGATACGATTTTTTTTCTAACACTTAATACTGCAAACTAACAGATGCAGGAGTTAATCTCCAGTGTGGAAGACAAAACCAAGTAGTTTCAACAACAACCACAAACAGTGCAGGATTATTCACACTTCCTACAAACGCAATTAAGATGATGCTTTCAGCACTTCTCAAAGAGTGTAAGATCGTCGTCACGACCCCTCTCTCCACCTGTAACGCCTCTCTCCCTATTATCGGCAACCTCGTCTCACCTTTATCCATTATCGGAACCGGCGTCTCCGGTCCCCTCAGGGTTATCAATATGGCACCTCTTGGTTTTGATCTCCTTAACTGATTCCAAGACTATACTTTTATGTTCGGTTACAGTGTACGAGTTGTTTCCCTAATTATGTTATATGTTTTGTGTCATGACCATCTACGTTTTCTAATTTATGCAATGAATAAGGTCTAGATAGGGCTTATGTCTTAATCTTCGGTCTATGTTGTTACTTATTCCCCAGTTTTTTACATGTATAATGCTTTTGTAATTGTGTAATGATACAAACAGTTTCAAATATGTTTGTCAATATGTGTATAATCCTACTTCAAATTAAATGTTGGGGTGAGTGTAAAATGTCAACATTGTATGCAATTGTTATTGGGTGAACTAAATGCATTCTCTTTTAAGTCCATATTTTGATACAAATATCATATATACAAACCACTTAACAACATATGTAGCTTAATTTTGCTCCGATTGATGTTAAAAAAAAAAAACTTACATAGTTCTGTTTAAAGTTTAGATTTACATGGCATGGTTAATTTGTAAGCTAAGTGGTTTATGTTATTAATCATTTAGAATTATATAATTTGAAGACTTGTCAAAATTTTATACTTGGTCGCATAAATAGAATCTTTATTTTCTTTTAATATCTGATTTGGGCCAAGAATGGGCCATATATCTCGATCAAGAACACAAAACCGAAAGTTTGTTCACTTGAGAGTAACCTGATTCAAACTATTACAAAATCACACATGTAGGCACACGATAATACAAGTGGTAAAAAAACCTCTCTGACACGGAAACCAAAATTATCAGATCTGAGAATCAAATAGTTTTGTTCGCCGGTTCAGAGCGGCGGTGGTTACGACCACCGTCGCTCAGCGCCTCTTTCTCATCCACTCTTCAATGGCTCGAATTGTCGTACTTCTTGCTCTTATTTTGTTTTTCATCCGTTTTGAAGACTTTACCATCGGAGACGTTGCTTGTCGCGACGTTCCACCCCACTCCGGCGAAAGATCGACTTTATCATCACCCACCCCGGCTGGCCTCCGACGACTCAGTCACGTAGTCCAAGGTTGGGTTCACCTTCTCGTCCCACAGTTCCTTGGTTCCCGAGCCATACAAGTAAGTTTCAAAAAACCTTTCATATTTTCAAAAATCTGGTTATGCTTTCACAGTTAAAGTCACCAGCTCGGGATATAGCTTTGTGCTTACATCTTCTCGGACTCATACCTGAGGAAGAACTAAGCTTTGTGGCCAAGAGCCATATCATCTCCACCACTGTCAAGTTATCTCTTTTGTTCGGAGACGTTGCTTGTCACGACGTTCCACCCTACTCCGGCGGAAGATCGATTTTATCATCACCCACCCCGACTGGCCTCCGACGACTCAGTCACGTAGTCCAATGTTGGGTTCACCTTCTCGTCTCCACAGTTCCTTGGCTCCCGAGCCATACAAGTAAGTTTCAAAAAACCTTTCATATTTTCAAAAATCTGGTTATGCTTTCACAGTTAAAGTCACCAGCTCAGGATATAGCTTTGTGCTTACATCTTCTGGTTCTCATACCCGAGGAAGAACTAAGCTTTGTGGCCAAGAGCCATATCATCTCCACCACTGTCAAGTTACCTCTTTTGTTTATCTCAAAGTTTACAGTGGGGAAGAAAAATTATGAACCATGTTCAATGTCTGGGAAATCTTTCTGAAAAGTTCATGGAATCTTCTGGAAATGGTTGTTTCAATCGTCTTCCAAGAACCAAGTTTCATCAATTCCCGGTTGTATCCGCCGGAGAACATTTCAGTTCAGTAGTATCGACTATGGCGCAGGTTAAATTCAACTATCTGGATATATAAAAAACGGGTATTTTTATAAATTGATTTGGGTTCGGGTTTGATATTTGGATTATGATATTTAAATATACGATAAATTTACATAAATTGATTAAAATTCGCGTTTTGAATTAAATTATATTTTGGATTATATATATTGTTCGGATGTAAAGGAAACTGTGAGTATTTTCATAAATTTACGAGTATCATATTCTTTTTTTTTTTGATAACC
>CM071719.1:12532618-12550186 GCA_036630335.1 Physaria fendleri | reverse complement strand
ACCTTTTAGCTTTTGTAGAGATCGAAATTCGAACACTCACGGCACAACTGCCCCCACCCACCATTTTCTTTTAATTTTCCTTACTCATATCTATATTTTTACTATTTTCCTTTACATTGTGTAAATGTAACAAATATTAGTTACTATGGGGTCAAATTTGGATTGATCCAAACTTTTCATCTAACTTATGCTTACACGCTATTTATGAATGAAACCCATTAACCCAAATATAACATAATTTTTTTTTCAGTAAATGGCTGAAAATTCAACAAATGCTCTCCAATGCTTAGATTTTTTATGAAAAAAAATAATTCAATTTATAAAAATGCTTTAGACTTTTAAAAGTAAAACGTAAGAGTACTTTAAAAAAAAAAAATTAAAGTCTTAAAGAACTAGTTATTTAATTAAGTGTTGCTCTGTCAAGATCACTCCTTTTTTTTTGTATTCTTCCCCCATTTTTATGTTCTGTTTTGACAAATCGCAACTCCAATCTCATCCTACGGTCTAGATCTCTCCAATCATCATCATTCTTCTTTTTCCATTCACTTTTAAATAAAAACGATACCCTTCTTTGTTCCTCTCATCATCTTCATCTTCTTTGCTTCTGATTCTCTTCATTCATGGCTTCTTCAGAGAAGAGTTTCAAGAAGATAAAGATCACAAACAATCTTGAAGGACATCTACTAGAATCACTTCCCGGAGATATCCTCACCGACATATTCTCAAGACTACCCATCTCCTCCATAGCCAAATTTCTCTTCGTTTCCAAATCTTGGAGATCCATTATAACACAACACGTTCCCATCTCTTCTTCTCCAACAAAACCATGTCTTCTCCTTCACTGCGATTTCCCTATACGAAACACCCTTCGTTTCCTCGACTTATCAGAAGAACAAAACCAAATCAAAACCAAAAATTTCACTCTAAAATTCTCATCTTCTATGCCTGAATTCGAAATAATAGGATCATGTAACGGTTTACTCTGTTTATCTGATTCTCTCTACAACGATTCATTCAATGCCTGAATTCGAAATAATAGGATCATGTAACGGTTTACTCTGTTTATCTGATTCTCTCTACAACGATTCACTCTATCTTTACAATCCTTTCACTACAAAATCTTTACAACTTACTCAATGTTCCAACAAGTACCATGACCAAGAAGTTGTCTTCGGTTTTGGATTCCATGAGAAGACAAAGGAATACAAAGTGGTGAAGATAGTTTACTTCAAAGGTCGTGGTAAACAATCAGAGGTTCAGATCTTAACATTATCATCAAGAACAACAACAACAACACATCAATGGAGAAGTTTAGGTAAAGCTCCTTATAAGTTTATGAAACGTTCTTCAGAGGCTTTAGTCAATGGAAGGTTACATTTTGTGACAAGGCATAGAAGAAACGTGTCGGATCGTAAGTTTGTATCGTTTGATCTTGGTGATGAAGTGTTTAGAGAGGTTCCTAAACCTGATTGTGGTGGACTAAACCGGATAAATCATAGATTAGTGAATCTTGGAGGTTGTCTTAGTGCGGTTGTTTATGGAAACTATTGCAAATTGGATATATGGGTGATGAAGAGTTATGGAGTGAAAGAGTCTTGGGGGAAAGAGTATAGTATTGGGACTTACTTGCCAAAGGGGTTAAAACAGAATTTGGACAGACCTTTGTGGGTTTGTAAGAATGGTGAGAGTGGTAAAGTGAGGGTTTTGTGTTTGTTGGAGAATGGTGAGATTTTGTTGGAGTATAAGAGTAGGGTTCTTGTGAGGTATGATCCAAAATTGGGTAAATTTCAAGATTTGCATTTTCATGGTTTGCCTAATTGGTTTCATACTGTTGTTCATGTTGGAACATTGTCTTGGTTTGATACACCACTTGATTTATGATAAATTGTGTTTTGAGAAAAGGGTATTTCTTAATTCTTTTAAATTGTGTTTTGAGAAAAGGGTATTTCTTAATTCTTTTGTTTTTTTGGGTGAAGTTTGGTTCTTTAATTTTATGGTAATATGGTTTAATAATTGTATTTACCATGCTCAATCACCAAGCAATGTAGACAAAAACAAATCTTGTAGCTATTCTTCAGATCTATAGGATAATAAAATAAAATTCATAACAAGAAACTAAAGCACTTTAAAAGCAAACTTTTAAGATATAATTATGATGTATATCAATAAAAAGAGGCTTTCACAAATCATATAAGTACTACTAAATAAAAGAGTTTATGTGCATATAAATTATAGATAATTATAGTGATGTTCGATCTAAACATGTGGAAAGATTCCTTATCGTCTGAAATTATAATGGATCATAAGATCTAAATATCTTTTCATAATAAATTTTAGGACCAAGCATGCTATAATGTGTAATGAAATGGATATGTTGTCCGACTTGCATTAATATAAAACTGTTTCCGTTATCTTTCATGTCAAGATTTAATTCTTCAAATTATGTAATCAAATGAAATTTGGTTAAGGGTAAATTATGGAGAATTAATATAATAATGAGTAAAATGTAAATAATGATTAGAATATAGGATCAAAAGAGTAAATTAGAGAAAATAAAAACATTTGTCTTTGTCGTCTGAGAATGGAAGAAATAGAATTTTTCTGAGGATTTCTCGTTACTAGTGACTCTTTCACTATCTCTTTATTCTATTATCTCTCGGATCACCACATGACTTCTTCATCCATCTCTTTGCTGTTTCCAGAACCTTAAAAAGCCCTAATCTTTTTACTTTCCTCCGATTAGATCTCCCCTAAAGACGAGACCTTTTTTTATTTTGCAAAATTCTTTTTTTCGGGAGGCTTGGGACGAGCTGATTGATATGTCTTTAGTATCTGGAGCCAGGGACATGGGTTTCGATGAGAAGAATAAAAAGGAAGCAGATGACGATGTGATATGTCTTTAGTATCTGGAGCCAGGGACATGGGTTTCGATGAGAAGAATAAAAAGGAAGCAGATGACGATGAAGCTCATGGATTGGGAAGCGATTCATCTCATTGTGTTACTGAGGATGAAGAAGACGAAGACGATGATTCCAAATTACAATTGGGTCCTCAGTACTCTATTCAGGAGCATCTCAACAAGGATAAGGTTTTCTTATTTCGTTTGATACTACATTGTCAAAATCTTGAAATTTTTAATGATTTTTTTTTCTGCTGCACTGTTTTTTGGGCTTTTAGGATGATGAGAGTCTCAGGAAATGGAAGGAACAGCTTCTGGGAAGTGTTGATGTCACCAACATTGGACATGGTAGCTCTTAATTCCAAAGATTTGTGATTATTATGGTTGTCTAATGCCTCTATTTGGGTCACATTGTATCTATTTGGTCTTTGTTACTATCAATTCAACAGAGTTCATGACATTGTTGTGTCTTATATGTCTCAATTCGCAGACACTCTTGATCCGGGGATTGGGAAGCGATTCATCTCATTGTGTTACTGAGGATGAAGAAGACGAAGACGATGATTCCAAATTACAATTGGGTCCTCAGTACTCTATTCAGGAGCATCTCAACAAGGATAAGGTTTTCTTATTTCGTTTGATACTACATTGTCAAAATCTTGAAATTTTTAATGATTTTTTTTTCTGCTGCACTGTTTTTTGGGCTTTTAGGATGATGAGAGTCTCAGGAAATGGAAGGAACAGCTTCTGGGAAGTGTTGATGTCACCAACATTGGACATGGTAGCTCTTAATTCCAAAGATTTGTGATTATTATGGTTGTCTAATGCCTCTATTTGGGTCACATTGTATCTATTTGGTCTTTGTTACTATCAATTCAACAGAGTTCATGACATTGTTGTGTCTTATATGTCTCAATTCGCAGACACTCTTGATCCGGAAGTGAAGATACTTAGCCTAGCCATATTATCTCCAGAAAGACCTGACATTGTTCTATTGGTTCCAGAGAATGGGAATCCAAAAGGGATATGGTTTACACTGAAAGAAGGAAGCAAGTATAGTTTGAAATTCACATTTCAAGTTAACAATAACATTGTGTCTGGTCTTAGGTACACCAATACAGTCTGGAAGACTGGTGTTAAAGGTAAAAACCAATACTACAATCTTGTATTTTAACCGCTTCTCAAATGGTTAAGAGACAATGTGATCCAATGGTTGCAGTGGATAGAGCAAAAGAAATGCTTGGAACAGGATTGGGAAGCGATTCATCTCATTGTGTTACTGAGGATGAAGAAGACGAAGACGATGATTCCAAATTACAATTGGGTCCTCAGTACTCTATTCAGGAGCATCTCAACAAGGATAAGGTTTTCTTATTTCGTTTGATACTACATTGTCAAAATCTTGAAATTTTTAATGATTTTTTTTTCTGCTGCACTGTTTTTTGGGCTTTTAGGATGATGAGAGTCTCAGGAAATGGAAGGAACAGCTTCTGGGAAGTGTTGATGTCACCAACATTGGACATGGTAGCTCTTAATTCCAAAGATTTGTGATTATTATGGTTGTCTAATGCCTCTATTTGGGTCACATTGTATCTATTTGGTCTTTGTTACTATCAATTCAACAGAGTTCATGACATTGTTGTGTCTTATATGTCTCAATTCGCAGACACTCTTGATCCGGAAGTGAAGATACTTAGCCTAGCCATATTATCTCCAGAAAGACCTGACATTGTTCTATTGGTTCCAGAGAATGGGAATCCAAAAGGGATATGGTTTACACTGAAAGAAGGAAGCAAGTATAGTTTGAAATTCACATTTCAAGTTAACAATAACATTGTGTCTGGTCTTAGGTACACCAATACAGTCTGGAAGACTGGTGTTAAAGGTAAAAACCAATACTACAATCTTGTATTTTAACCGCTTCTCAAATGGTTAAGAGACAATGTGATCCAATGGTTGCAGTGGATAGAGCAAAAGAAATGCTTGGAACATTTAGTCCTCAATTAGAACCATACAACCATGTGATGCCAGAAGAGACAACTCCTTCAGGCATGCAGGCATGTTTGTTCGAGGATCATATTCAGCTAGAACTAAGGTTGGTTGGTTTTGTTTAAGACATTCACAATCTTAAACTCTGTTGATTTCAAATGTTAACTTTTCCAATTTTGTTTCAGTTTCTTGATGATGATAACAAGTGTTACTTAGAGATCAACTACAGCTTTGACATCAGAAAAGAATGGTAGAAGAAAGTTCCATTTGGGTTCACTCCTTATCTCAGTACTTTTCATTGAACATATAATTGTGAATCGTTATCTGAATTTGGGTTCACTCCTTATCTCAGTACTTTTCATTGAACATATAATTGTGAATCGTTATCTGATCATCATAGAACAAGAACGACATTTGCTTCATTCATCTTTGATCTTGAAATTTGTCCAGTAATGTCGTTGGAAAACAGTATGTCTGTGTTTGCTCTGAGCTCTGTTTCATCTTCTGCTTAAATATCATAGGACTGTTTTAGATCCTTGAGATGTATAAAATAAAGATTGTCTCTGCCAAAGAAGAGATGACTCTGCCAAAGAAGAGATGAAAGTTTCAAGAAAAAAAAAGGTTTTACATTACAGAAATTGCATCGACTTTACAAAGTATTATGTTCCTCATCCTGAGTGTATGTGTAATCAATCTTCTTATTTCCCAATCAATCTTATACTACTATTTATTGAAATTGGTTTTCCTAAACCGACTCGAACCAAGTTTGGGGAAGACATGACACAAATTACTTGCCCACCAGTCTCTAGCTGCCCATTAATGACCAAATATAATTTAATTATTTTAACAGGCAATCATAACTTTGATTTGAGTTTTTCTTTCATTTTTTTTTGTCAAAGTTTTTCTTTCATTACAATTATATAATTTTTTTTTTTTGGACTGAGCAATCATAACTTTAATTTGAGTTTTTCATTCATTAAATTAAAACTGTATTTCTAAATTAAGAGTTTTTTACAATTTAAAAAAAAAAACTAATTACAAATCAATAAGTGAGTAATTAAATGTTGTAATATTTGTTATATGACATCTAATTACAAATCAATAAGTGAGTAATTAAATGTTGTAATATTTGTTATATGACATGTCAACTACTACCATATATATTTCAACATAATCAGAAATCCTATTTGTTTTTCTCTCTCTGGCCGACAAATTAACGAACCAATTAGCTTCGCCATCTCCTTATCTGCAGGATGATGCAATTTCTCAGCTAATTTTGGTCCGAAATCCTTTTTTGTTGTTTCTTCGTCGTTTAGGTTTCTTACCCATCCGTCATAGTTAGGCCAATATAATTTCTCTAGATAAATTCAACCAGTTTCTAGAGTTTTTGGGGTTCTTCCAAGAAATTGGATTGGAGCTTGGAGGGATTGAAGGAAGCTTGATAGGTTTGGATTATCATCACAGTATTTTTCTCCTCTTTGCTTTGATGTTTATGTCGTGTTAATTGAGATTACAATGATGCTGCAGGGGATGTCGTGATATTGGGATAATCTTTCGGACAAATCCTGTTTGAATGGTCACGACTTTTCCGAACATTCTTGTTTTCTTTATTGTCTCGGCTCTGATTCTAAAATGTCTCTCGGCCAAGAAAATGTCGATCCTGTCGAAGTTTCTGGTAATCCTTTGCAATTCTTTATCATTCCCCAAATTCTCAAACCTATAAAGGTTTTAACTTTTTGGCTTATGTTTATTTAGAGTCACATGCTTGCTTATATGACCTTTTATGTGAGACACCAAAATGGACTCCTCTTAAGGATTTGCAGACACCTTCTTCTGGTAATTAAATTAATCTTTCCTAGTTAATGATAATAGAGATGCTAGTGTTAGTTGAAGAAAGTCTCGTGTATTTTTCGCTTTTTCAGACCCCCGTGATCGGTTAGAGAAGTTGCTAAAGCAACCTGGGAATAAATATTGCGCAGACTGTGGATCACCTGAACCAAAATGGGTGTAAGTTGATTAACACTTATCTTTGGTTTGTACATTTCTATTATTGGATTTGATTGATTCGTTTCGTTTCGTTTAGATCGTTGAGTCTTGGTGTGTTTATCTGCATAAAATGTTCTGGTGTACATAGAAGTCTTGGAGTTCATATATCAAAGGTACTACTTTCTTTTTCATATCATAAACAATCTCGACCTTTCTGTGCTTGTGTTTAAAGCCTTTTATCGCGGATAATCGCAGGTTCTATCGGTAAAGCTAGATGAGTGGACAGATGAACAAGTTGACATGCTCATAAGCTACGGTGGAAACATTGCAGTAAACCAGAGATATGAAGCTTGCAACATCGACCAGTCAAAGAAACCAAAACCAGATTCGACTATTGAAGAACGCAATGATTTCATCAGGTTACATTTCTGCTTACAATTTGTTATGATGTTGTATGTACGAATGTATTAATCATCTTGTTGTAATATCTTCGAATATGCAGAAAAAAGTATGAGCTGAAACAGTTTTCTCTATACTTCTTATTATTCATAATCGAATTCTCATGAAAAACAACTTCGGTTTTTGTTTGTTGAAGTCTGTGAAAACACGGGTGATAAAGAACAACTTGAATCCTGTTTGGAATGAGACACTAATGCTTTCGATACCCGAGCCAATGCCTCCTCTCAAAGTGGTAAGAACAGAGAAATGTGGGAAAAGATCTTTATTCTGAGAGCTTTATACTGAGCTAATTGACTTAACTGTTGCAGCTAGTGTACGACAAGGATAAATTTACGACAGATGATTTTATGGGGGAAGCAGAGATAGACATACAACCATTGGTGAGTGCAGCAAAAGCTTATGAGACATCGAACATAAAAGAACCAATGCAGCTAGGAAGTTGGGTTGCGAGTAAAGAGAATACATTGGTGAGTGATGGTATAATCTCACTTGAAGAAGGGAAAGTGAGACAAGNNNTATGCTACTTTCTTCTCAATCCATCTCAAAACTTGTGTAAAAAGAAAAAACATAATTTGATTGATGATTCTTCAGAACAAATCCTAGTTTCTACAGAGAGACCAAATCTAAACATAAATAAGATGCGCGTCTTTTTTCGCACAAATAAGCTTTGTGAGGACCAAAGTTCAAAACTTCGGAATTAAGTATAAATGCAAGTATATACATTTTGTAGACTATGAATATTATATAGGAGAGAACATATAGTTTTAGTCTCTCCGGTTTTAGCTTCGTCGACGAGATCTATCGATAGGATCTCAGATTTGTTGCACACTTGCTTAGGTCCGGCGACATGAGTTCTCCGGTACGGGTATTATAGCAGATCTACGTCATTTGCTTTGTGATCGTATGCGTTTTCTTTGTTTCGATTATTTTGTGTGATTGCTGTCTAAACTGATTGCTAATTCACGGTTTGAGGTTTCCTATTTGTTAAAATCAGTACCTAAGACTCGGATTCTGATGCTAAATAGATCACCGAAAAATTCTTCAAATTCCATTTGAAACTGTAGTGATGCGCCTTGCACATTGTGTGAAATCCAGTCATAAGAAAGACTCTCAACAACAGATATCATTCTCTAGTTTGGAATCGTGACATTGTGTTAATCTCATCGTTATAGGACTATTCCTTTTGCCTGGAATCTTGTAACAAGTGGCTACTTTGAACTTTCAACATTTGGGGTATGTTTTATTTTTTTTTAAACTCTGGTTCATCTTGTTCCTATACAGAATCAGATTTCTTATCTATAGTGCTTGAATACATGAGTGACTGTTTGCCATGTCACAGGTTGTCGTCAGCACCGTTTCCCTCCTCTTCATGGGAAAGTTCCTGGAACCTGTATGGGGTTCCAAGGAGTTCCTTAAGTTCATCTTTGTAGTGAACTTCCTTACATATCTCTGTGTTTTCGTTACAGCCATTGCCTTATACTACATAACCAGGCTGGAAATTTACCTGTAAGTACTCTATCACAGTTAGCACTCTGTACATACCAAGTGTCTGCTTGTTAATTTCTTTCACTTACTTGAATGTGAAGGGATGTTTTCTTAGTTATAACTCATTTACTTCCGTGCTCTGATTAGTTTGATCTTTACCACTATATATGATAAATCTCTCGACTTTGTTTTGTTTTGTTCACTATTTTCCCCAATATAATAACATAAATCTCTCGACTTTGTTTTGTTTTGTTCACTATTTTCCCCAATATAATAACATCTTCTCTGTTTTCTCTTTTGGCTAGATATATGCCCTTTGCAGGTTTTCATGGTGTCGTGGCAGGCCTTCTTGTTGGTATAAAACAGATAATACCTGACCAGGAGGTAGTGCTGTTAAAGATAAAAACAAAGGTAGTCTTTTGATAAAACAGATAATACCTGACCAGGAGGTAGTGCTGTTAAAGATAAAAACAAAGGTAGTCTTTTGCTTTATAGTAAAATATGATGGAGCTTTTAGCCTTTGAAAAAGGTCTCTCTTCTTACTTCAACTTTTCTTTAACCGAAGAAGTTCTCATATGCTATTCTCCTGTGTGCAGTGGTTGCCCTCAATTATGCTAATTTTGTCAATAGCCTCAAGCTTCTTCACAGTTCGATCAGCAGCTTATCTTCCCACTTTGATATTTGGAACATATATGGGCTGGTTATACCTCAGGTACCTACAGACGAGACCAGAAACAAAGCTCAGAGGTGACCCAAGTGATGACTTTGCCTTCTCCACTTTCTTTCCTGAATTTCTCAGGTGAAAGAATATTTCTCCTTGTCCACAACACAAATCAATTCAACCTCATATGATGTTGGTAAGTTTGTTTTTTCCGAATAAAACGCAGGCCCATAATTGACCCTATAGCCTCAATCTTTCACCGAATGCTTTGCTTTGACCGAATGCTTTGTGGACGATCAAATGCAACAAGTGAAAACAATGGTTACTCTACCAGTGGTGCGCCATTGCCAGGTTCTGATTCTGCTGAAGCATCCAGGAGGAGGTATCTTTTCCTCTCTTCCCTGTTCTAGTTCAATGGTAGTTTAGATGCAATGATCTTATCAAGTTCCCAGCTTTTTTGTGGGTTAAAATGCAGATCATGTATTGAAAAAATTAGTATACCTCCTGAGAAAACTAAGTCTAGTTATAGAAAAGGCAAAAACATGTTAAATAACACAAAAATATGTAATTGCAGAGAAAGAGGGGCAAGAGCTCTAGAGGAGAGACTTGCAACAGAAAGGTTAGTTGCTCCAAGGAACAAAGATGAATTGCAAAGTGTTCCATTGGATAGCGTATAAATGGAGATTACAATGAGCGTTTTGAAAACCGAATGCTTTGTGGACGATCAAATGCAACAAGTGAAAACAATGGTTACTCTACCAGTGGTGCGCCATTGCCAGGTTCTGATTCTGCTGAAGCATCCAGGAGGAGGTATCTTTTCCTCTCTTCCCTGTTCTAGTTCAATGGTAGTTTAGATGCAATGATCTTATCAAGTTCCCAGCTTTTTTGTGGGTTAAAATGCAGATCATGTATTGAAAAAATTAGTATACCTCCTGAGAAAACTAAGTCTAGTTATAGAAAAGGCAAAAACATGTTAAATAACACAAAAATATGTAATTGCAGAGAAAGAGGGGCAAGAGCTCTAGAGGAGAGACTTGCAACAGAAAGGTTAGTTGCTCCAAGGAACAAAGATGAATTGCAAAGTGTTCCATTGGATAGCGTATAAATGGAGATTACAATGAGCGTTTTGAAAGCATTGGTGGACAGTTGTTTTTCTTTTGTTATGAAATTGACATTATTACAAATCTCCGTAAATTCTTACAACAGAACAGAAAAGTAATACATCTAGAAACTATTCATGGGACGAGAAAAATATAATTTCTTTTTGAGTTGTTTACAAACTTGTTACACATCTAGAAAACAAAAGAATGATAATTGTAAAACACGGAAGCAATAATTTTTTCAATCACACACAAAGATAATTACTCTCTCGATATCTCCTTTCTTCTTACTTCAGCATTTAGTTACCTTACTCGGCTGTTAGAGAAGAGATCTCTGGCTTTCAGAAGTTTGTGTTTGGTGCAAGTTTAGACTTTGATTTGCTTGGTATTAAAGTGGATGAGATCACACTGATTCCAGGACTTTCAGTTGCCACTTCACAAGCCAAACCTCTTGCAGATAAGTGTGTGTTTTCTTGCTTGACCAAGTTAGTTTACTGTGGATTTTGATCCTGAGTTTATATACACCTGGACATTATATAGCTTGGATAAATAGGCTTGAGGTATGTTCAAAAGCACAATTCCGACGGATGTTTGATTATACCTATTGGAATCTCGAGAAGGTATGTCTACACGACCTACAAGAAGACACCTGTTACAACTGATGAAGCTCAAGCCTAGGAATCTGCAAAGAAATCCAACGTAGGCTTCCATTTTTCTTGCAATTCAAGATGACCCTAGGAATCTGCAAAGAAATCCAACGTAGGCTTCCATTTTTCTTGCAATTCAAGATGACTTGGATTCTGATGACGGTCTTGGCTTTTGGGTTCTTATTCATAAATGTTACCACCATATTTTGCAATTTAGTAAAAGAGATTTCTCAAATGCTTCAATCTGAACAAATTGCTAAATGAGTCTGCAGAAACTATGGACCTAGCAAGTGCGTGAGTTAACAAGATCAGAGCTACCTTCAATATTACAAGTAATATCTACACAGTTTGGAATGTCCCAACACTCAAATCTTCTTTATGGCTCGCACCCAGATAGTTAGTCACTAAAACGCTTATCCATGGTCTAATCAGCTCCTCGACCTCTTTTGCTTTTGAGGTATGAAGCGGACGCTGTGCTTTCCCAGCTCAAATGACTTGATGGTCCCATCATCTAGGGAAACCGACAATGTGAATGTGTCTCCAGTAAGGTCTGTTACTGTTCCTTTATGCCTTTAACAGTAAATGTATTATTCGTTTTAGATGTTTGAATTAGCAGACCAAACACAAGAACATATAAGTTGTAAGAAGATCAAACGTACCATGAGTTTTGTGATCCAAGGACTTCGACTCTCTTTCCTATTGAATCTTTACCCAACTTCTTCAAAATCCAGTTAGCATCCATCATCTCATCGTCCCTTGAATCATCCTGATGAGAATCTCTTGTATCTTCACCATCTTCCTTTGATGAAGCCTTGTCCACTAAGCTTAAAGGTCTCTTTCTCTTTGATCTTTGGCCCTTCACAGAACTTAGCTTTTCATCCTCAGACTGCGTTGCAACGGAAGATGTCTGATCTCCAGAATTAGGCCTTTTGAGTTTAAATTTCAGGAGAGGTCTAATAGCTTCTTTCTGTGATAATTGGGAGATGAGTGCTTTGTCATCCACATTGTTTCCTTTACTTGTTGATACAGGGAACTCTGTGATTGACCCAAATGTGGCTTTACTTCCCTCAGATTGAGTTTTTCCAAACCTTCCAGAAATCTTCAGGGTTCTTACTTCGCCAGTCTGATCAGCTTTATCCCCTGCAGAAATACATCATTAGCAGAAAGTTGGAGAAATTATAGACTTGTTCAGTTACTGTATATACAAAATTATTGATGTAGTTTCGCATTTTAAAAAAAAGATTAGAACATCCCACCTGAAGAGGACTGATCTTTATTCTTGGGTAAATCAGACACAGCATTTGTATATACAAAATTATTGATGTAGTTTCGCATTTTAAAAAAAAGATTAGAACATCCCACCTGAAGAGGACTGATCTTTATTCTTGGGTAAATCAGACACAGCATTAGACTGAAGAGGACTGATCTTTATTCTTGGGTAAATCAGACACAGCATTAGACTTCGCAGAACCACCGACTTTTATAACCAACTTCTTTGCCTTTACATTCTCTTCCCCTGCATTCCTTCGGGTATCCTCGCTATCAGAATCATGAGGCTTGCCACACTTTATTCTGAATATCCTTGTCGGCTTTTCTTCATCAGTCACCATAACATCATCAACCCTCTTGTGTTTTACAATCTTCGGTTCATGTGTTGAGCAAATTCCAGCTACGGAAGAATGAGAGTCTGATTGGTCGTTTATCTGAAACCCCACGTTATCAATTCTAGAACCAGGTAGTCGATGTCTCTCAGATATAATCTCCTGATGAATTCCAGACTCTTGTTGGGGCTCTAACTTAGTGTGATTACCTTTTTTACTACCATGCTTTTTACTTAGAGAGTGCTTCCCATACTCCTTACTTTTCTTTGGGGGTTTATCTACCAAACCTTTAATGGAGAACTTTAGTGAGCGCCCAGGTACAGGTCCATTTTCTTCATCATCTGAAAATGGAAATATCGAAAATATTTCATCCTCTGTTGGCAAACCAGCAGCAGCTCTTAAACTAGCAATCAACTCTTTGTCCACCACATCTTTTTTCTTCCAAAGTTCTTGAACTGCATCCTGAAGATCCTTTACCTAAGAAGCAAAGATAGAATTTCAAAAAACTGCATCCTGAAGATCCTTTACCTAAGAAGCAAAGATAGAATTTCAAAATCAAAAGAACTATCTGATCAACAAACCAGCAAATTGCACGTTTTGTTCCATTTCACATTCCAAAGGAAAATCCCCCTCTCTACGAGCACTACTTATACGATAATAAAATAAACAAGAAAAATAACTCCAATGAAATAAATCTGCAACCCAAGCAATTAGACACAAAAATGTCTAACAAACAAGAAATAAAGACAACAAGGAATTGAATGCAAGTACCTCGATGTTGAGCCCAAGACTTCAAACAATTCTTGTGGTACTTCTTTCCACAGGTTTTACAGGAAAGCATCCTCCTTGCTCTCTCACTTCTTTCACCTTCCCCTAAGAAGCATATTCTACACATTACATTCATACCGCCGGAGTGAGCTAGTTCTTCATCACCATGATCTTTTGAGGAAAGCTGTACAACAAACAAACAAATAAACAACTCCCCCACAATTGTGAATGCGCAAATTCAATAACCAAACAAAACAAAAACTCACATCATTAGACCCCAGATTCAAACCTCCGAGCATAATCCTCAGAAGCCTCAACCGTAGCAGCAGCCAATTTCTGAAGAGAAACACGCTTCTTCTGCGCCGAAGCTTCCTCCATCGTTTCATCAACACCAGAACCAATACCCCCATCTCCAACCCCCAAATCGAAGCTGCAGAAACCGTCTGAGGATCAACTACAACCTTAGGAACCCTAACCTGAACCGTTCTTTCATTAACATCCTTAGAATCAACCCCAAAACCCTTGACGAAATCCTCCACTCGATTAATCTCTTTCAAAAACTCTTCTTTCGCAGAGGGACCACGAAGAGCCTGAGAAAACCCTAAAGAACAGAAGCAGATCCGACGACTACAACAAAAAAGACGAAATTTACACAAACCCAAAAGAAAAAGAGAGAGATAGTGAAGCGTTTAAGAGAGAAAGATACCATGTAATTGGGCAAGCTACGTGAAAGGCCATTATATCACAACCCCGCCACAACAAAATTAATCCTTTCGCCTCCAAACCGAAAAAAAATTCAATCTTGATTTTACAGATCCCTTCTCTCTTTTTTTTTTTTTTAATAATAAGAAAAATAATATTTATAATAAGGTTGGATATAATTGAGTCGAATTAAGGAATTAATCAGTAGTTTATATGTGTCGCTCTGTTTTGTACGCTCTCTTGAGTTTTTGGTTTGGACGGTGATAAAATGCTTTTCTCAATCTTAACCTTAAATCAACGGTGTTTAAGAAACATGAGTGATTCTTGCTTCCTCCAATCAAAAGCTTCCACGTCAGATCTGTTCTTCATTACTTACCAAATTTTGGTAATTCTTCTTTTTTTTTTTTTTTTTTTTTTTTTTTTTTTTTTTTTTGATCATTTGGTAATTCTTCTACTCAACACTTTTTAACTAGGAAATTCTATATGTAAAAGTATATCGTAACTATTTTGGTTCTATATTTAATTTTAGCTACAATTTTTTTTGGTCGTCAAAATTTTCATTTTTATGTTCCTCAATAATTTTAACAATTATTTTTCATGAAAACTATAAATCTAAACCTAGCCGAATCATATAACAGAATAATGGGCCTAAAATTTCCTTTGGGCTTGGAGCATCTATTGGCCCATTAATTCAATTCTATATGAAGACCTAAGGTCCATTAGTATTACTGAAAACATTTTTTTTGGTTTAACCATGGTGATCCCGGTACTGAAAACATTTATATATAACAGAAATCTTTTCCTGAAAAAAACTTTTAAAATTTAGGGTTTTGCGCCAAACAATCATTTTGTTATTTCCGTTTCTTTAAGTTTACGTTTTTGAGCTATTTGCACATAAAATAAGTGTTTTTTGAGCTATTTGCACATAAAATAAGTGTTTTTGAATTAATTATTCCATTAATAGATATTTTTTTCTTATGATTTTTAATGGGAGTGTTAGAAAATCCAAAATGATAATAATTTAATAAAAGGGGAGAATCTGCTTCAATCAGTTGTAGTGTTTACAAGTTTCTTAAGCAACATATTTAAGGTTTTAAATCAAAAATATTTCTAAAATCTTTGTCGTAATTAGTTATAATTTTAGGTATAGAAAGAGAATAAAGAAAGATAATGCTTTATTATTACGAAACTGTGTGTTACTTACACATCAAACTCAAATTTTGTACAAAAAAAGAATTTGAAAAGAACAAAGAATAATCACATCACAGTGTGGGCCATTATTTAAGTATATCCTCAGCAAATGAAATCTCAATGTACCTTCCTATTCACATTTCATATTATATATTATAATACTAATTATGGAACCATGCATACTGATTGGTTCCTTAACCTATACATATATCTCTCATTTTCATGAACATTATTATTGTGAATTTTACGACATTATGATGATATAAACATAAGAGACAATGAGAGAATAGACTCAAATACATTTTTGTTTTTTAAAAAAGAAAGAAAAATATGTATAGACTAATGAATAAGGAAGAATGATAGAGAGATTTGATGTCAATCAATTTGGAAATCAAGAAAGGGGAAAGAAGAGTTACAAGAAAGGGGAAAGAAGAGTTATTACCAATGAGACCATCCAAATCCCAATCTCCAATTTTAGGGTTTTCTATTTCTTCCCAAGAACCATTCTCAATCTCCAACATATTATTCCCTACCTTGAAGCTTTCTGATGAATGACAAATATTTTTGCCACTAAAGCAAGGATCAAGGTTTAGGTTATTGCTTGTACTACAAGCAATAACATCAGTACTATTCTCTGAGGATGGAATAAACCAATCACCTTCTTGAGACACTCTCTTGCTCATTGGATCAAGAACATCATTTCCATAATCACCTAATCCATTAAAACCCATTCCCATTTGGTGGTATTGGTTATCAGCAAGTGTTGTTATCATCAATGGATCATGATCAAGTTGGCTTAAGCCCACAGTACTAGCCATTGGTGCAAAATTGAATGAAGAAGAAGAAGAAGAGTTCATGTTCATGGTGTTGTTGTTCCCCATTATCACCATGTTCTCATCATGATGATAACCATTCATCAATGGAGTTGATGAGTTATCTCCTGTATCCACATGTTGATCTCTTGGGTCTAGAGAGTTACTATTACTATTGTTTGGTGATGAACCTGATGAAGTGTTGTTCTTGAGTCTCTTCTTTAGTGTTGAGTTCCAAAAGTTCTTGATCTCATTGTCTGTCCTACCTGGTAACCTAGTAGCTATTTGAGACCACCTGAACAACAAAATGTAAACAGTTAACACAACAAAACCAATCTAAGGCCATGGGAAGTTGATTGTGAAGTTACCTGTTACCAAGAATGGAATGTAAATGGAAGATAAGATCTTCTTCTTGAGGAGAGAAAGAGCCACGTTTAAGATCAGGTCTTAAGTAATTGATCCAACGAAGAAAGATAAGATCTTCTTCTTGAGGAGAGAAAGAGCCACGTTTAAGATCAGGTCTTAAGTAATTGATCCAACGAAGACGACAACTTTTACCACAACGTAAAAGACCTGCATTTCTAGCTATGTCACTCCAACATCCTTGTCCATTAGTCAACATGTATCTTATGAGTTTCTCATCTTCATCAGGAGACCAAAGTCCTTTTCTTAGCTTCTGTTTGTTGTTGTTGTTGTTGTTGCTATTACCACTACCACCACATGGCTTGTTCTTGTCTCTGATTGTAGTCATATCTGGTTTCCTCATCATCATTTTGAAGAACGAAAGAGAGAGAGGTTTAGGGGGAGACTGTAAGAAACAAGGAAAGATTGCTTTGGAATGATATGAATATGTGTAATGGATATGATCAAAAAAGAGAGAGAGAAGTGTTTGTTGAGATTGATGGGTAGAGAGTATAGGATGTGAAGAAGAAGCAAGAGGAGGTGGGGCTTTAGTAATTTGGTTGGAAAAGTAATGAATACAAAAAAAGAAAAGAGTCGTGGTTAAAAAGAGGAGGAAAGAATGAATGATGAAAGACTTGAGAGTGAAGAATAATGCATCGATAAAGACTGGTTAGAGTCAAAGACAAGAACTACACCCCCAACCTCTCTTTCTCTTATCCCCCACACCTCACACGTGTGTTTGAAGTATCACATTTTCTTTAGAGTTTTTATATAGAGTTTTATTCAAACTGCCATAAACGTCTATAAAGTTTATGAGAATGCCACAGACGGCACTGTCTTTTAAAAATACCACAGACAATCCAAAA
>CM071719.1:12507863-12521121 GCA_036630335.1 Physaria fendleri | reverse complement strand
TTTGAAGCAATCAAGTTTAGTTTTTTGAAGCAAACCTTTTGAATGTCACTGTCTTTTGTAGAGACTTCTTGTTGCATAGGGAGTTTCTGTTCATCGCCTTTTGCCATTACTTTGAACTGTATTTTGAGGAATCAGAGTCTGAGGATAAGCATAGGCTGTTTGAACCTGAGATACAGTCTCTTGATATTGATTATGCAGATTCTGTGGGATTGAGCTTTGCAGAGTTGCTGGATTGTCTGAAGGGGCTACACTCATGTGCTGACCAAGAATCTGAGTTTGATGATAAGCATTGGATGTTGGAGCCACAGGATGCATCTGAAGAGGAGAGTATTGAAATTGGTTTTGCGAATTCTGTGAAATTGAGCTTTGTAGTGCTGTACGACCATCACAAGGAGTAACACCCATTTGCTGATCGATAATCTCCTGCCCAGTTCCGACTGGAGAATACGACATCTGAGAAGGTCTATCATAAGAACGACGTTTGAACTCTCTACGAGTTTGAGCTAAGTCTCTTCTATGGTTTCTGTTTTGACCAGCTTGGGGACTCTCTGACCCAGTAGGTTGAATCTCTATAGCATCAGATTTCACAGTATTAACTGGATTTGACGAGAACTGAGCTTGTTTAGTGACAAAACCATGTTTTGGCCATCAGATTTCACAGTATTAACTGGATTTGACGAGAACTGAGCTTGTTTAGTGACAAAACCATGTTTTGGCGTGTCTTGGATTGGTAAGCTTACTTCACGAGATCTTTCACCACCTTCATCCACCTTTAGTCCCATGCACAGATCACTTTGTGACTCACAGAGATTCTCCCTCTCTGGGATATTATTGTTTCCTTCAACTTGAAGTCCTGAAGTAAAAGACCCCGGAGTAGGCTCGGTCTTTATATGGTCAGAGTGAACAGCATCTTTAGATTGGGTACCATCAGAGTCAGGAGATAACTCTTTCTTCTCTATTATTGGTGAACCAACTGTGCTTCCAATGTGTTTGTCTGTTGATAGCTGCTGACTTGAGCAAACAAAAGTCTTCTCTCTCCTCTGAATCAACTCTCTAAATGATATCCCCCAAGGACGAGGCCCATGCAGCTTGGCTCTAGCAGAATGTGGGAATAATTTTATGTGTCTACTCAAAGCTTTCCGTACCTCATGGATGGTTCCAGCGAGATCAATAAACTGCTCAAAAACAAGATCAATTACTAGGTATCAAACACATTATATGCAATCAAGAAAATCAAATAGAAAAAGGTACAAACAATAAAGACCACTGATTCTCCTATCTGTATCAGAAATCTTACCTCCATGTATAAATTTGATATCTTTTCCTTGTCCTCTGCGCTCAGGCCATCGGAAGAATCTGTCCGATGAGATATTTCCTTATCTATGATAGGATCTAACAAATCTACTTTTTGAGACCCTCCATGCATCATCAAGAGTCTAATAAGCTCCTGTTAGCACATAGATTTACCACAATTAAAGCTTGAAAATGTTAATCAGAGGAAAAATATAATTTCCACAAGGGAATCATAATAACATGATAGAAGAGAGATTTAAACTTCCAGACAATAACACACCTCAAGAAGTAATTTGCAGTGAGGAACTTTCTCATTGCCCTCTATCAGAATCTGAGCAGCCTCATCAGCACTGTTTGTTATCTAAGTAAAGAAGTAAACTGTCATATAGAACTTAGACTTCCAATATATGTGATGATGCACTCAAGGTAAGTAAGTGACCTAGACAGTTCCTAGAGCTCTAAACCGGTGACATTTTACTGACAGATAGTTGAAATATAAACCTTTGCAAGTCAAACACATTACTTACCATGTACTTGATGCGAGAAAAATGAACATACAACAGTGCGGTGAGTTCCAAGTTTGCTTCTTCTATGAGTGATTTCTGCAAAGCCTCTCTGTATGTAGTAACAGCCGCTTCAAAGTTACCCTATGTTGAAAATTACATAAATAGATATTCTCGACCATTAAGTCATCAAAAGGAAATGTTATCGAGTAGTGTATCATCCAATACCAGACGCTTTTCCATGTTAGCCTTCTTGATTACATTTTCAACAAAACCAATACCAAGTTCCTCTCCACCAACGGATAGAGCAACAGAAGCAGCAGACGCATCTCCAACTTGTTCCTTGAATCTTGCATTGTATACATGGACAACAGGTGCATTCTACATTGAACATAAAAGGGTATCAAGTGAATGAATGATTTTAGTTGGTTCATCTTCCTTGTTTCCCATTTCTTTTATAATGGTTTCCCATTCTTTTTTGATACATTAAACCAATCATAGTCCCATTACCTTGACAAAAGTCTGTGATGCTCGAGCCAATGCGAAGTCTGCTAGCTCCCTTCCACCCTTGCTTTCAACAAAATCCACATAGCGGAACCAGAACTCTGTGTAATTAGCGCATGGTAGCAAGCATCTCTCATAAAGCTTAATTGCCTACAACTCTGTGTAATTAGCGCATGGTAGCAAGCATCTCTCATAAAGCTTAATTGCCTACAATTTTTTAAAAAACTGATAAAGTTATAACTAAACAAGGAACAAAAACCAAACTGAACCACAAAACCAAAAAATCCCTTACCCAATCAAAGTCCCCATATGCTTCCGCAAAGTCCAAATATGCACGCCAATTGTCCAACTGATTAGCGTCCAATGGATATACATGAAAATAAGGCCTCCGGATTTGTTTCTCAAAGCAACTTATTTTTTGCATCAATCGCCGTGAATCTTGATAGAACTGTTCTCCAATTGATAAATATGCATGCAGTGCTTTTGACACAGCTGTGCTAGAGGAAGGACCCATCAACTCTCTTATAACAGTAGAGATATCCTCATCAGTGTATCGAGTAGGGACCAAATCTTCTTCCATGGGGTCTGAAGAAAGGTCTCCATTAACATCTATTCTACATTTAATCTTCTCTTTCATAGAAGCTGCAATCTTCCTGAAGCTGAATAAAATACAAGACAAATATAATATAATGGAGAGTTCAAATTAACCACAGGAACTCGAAGCATAAAAACATCATACGTTTTATTATAGAACATCTGTAAGAAAGCATACTTCTTGTAATAGAGATCCAACTTTCTGGATGGATATCTCAGGGTCCGGAGATATATGTGCGCGAGTGAACTCCATTGTTGCTGCCCCAAAACAAATTCTATGTATTTGTCCCAAAGATATGTATTTGTCCCAAAGATTGCAACAAGAATAATCTTTTCCAACAAATGAAAGTGCCCTCTCAAATAATCTGCCATAAGTGACATAATCAGTTCCAGACACATCCTTTTGGTTGATTTGTTCTCCGTAAAGATTCAAATAAAATAGATCATTCTACCATCAAGTCATCAGTTGTATATGCTGAACAAGAACAACCAAAACAATAGTGGAAAATACACTACGACTTTAAAAAATTGCGATGATGATTAAGTTTGTTGTTAAGATCCAAATTAAAATGGAAATTTTAAGTGATTATTTACTAAAATAACAAACACAATGCAAACTCAACATAAAAATAAAAATACCTACTAACATCATGGGGATCTTCATAAGCAGTAACAGCAAAAGTGCAATAGTCAAGCCATACAGGTCCAGAATAAGTAGCTGCCATAACTGCTCGTTCAAAAACTTCAACAGCATCCTCTAAAGTGCATAACTTTATCTTATGGTAAGCATATTTCCGCCAATATCCATGGCACAATGGAAACTCCAACAAGAATGCATCGTAAACTAAACTTAACTTCTCAATATCATCCTACAACAATAGCAACTTCAACGTTTTAAAAAGTTCCTGAGAACATAAATTTGAAACGGATCACGAAATTAAATTGAATGCAAAGTTTGCACCGAATGCGACTTACGGGGTACGAATTCTCTATTTCGGAGATTAACAAAGTCCAATCATCAAATTCTATTGCTCCAGTGGAGAAATTTTCTTGTAGTCTATCGTTATCGAGGAAATCTGCAAAACGAAATCAACCAAATGAAGCGACTTAAGATTCTACTGGCGGAATCGCGGGAAAATCCCAGAGAAAGAGGGAGAGATTTAGGGTTTACCAGTAGAGCTGTCTAATTCTCGAGGCGGATGCATTGGTTCCCCACCGGAGACGGCGGTCCTAACCTCCGTCGTCATCGTTGCTGCAGTGCACGACTTCTAGTTTTATTCTCAGCGAGGTTGTGACCTTTTTTAATTCTAATTCCATTTTATATATATATATATATTTATTTATTTATTTTTTTGTCAAGAATTCCATTTTATATTTTTTTCTTTTCGGAACTAAAAGACATCATTTTATATATATATATATATTTATTTATTTATTTTTTTGTCAAGAATTCCATTTTATATTTTTTTCTTTTCGGAACTAAAAGACATGAACCCATCGTGCTCACACTTAACCCGTATGGGTTATTTGTATTTGGTTCGTTTGGATACTCCACTTCCAAGAGATAATTGGGGTTTTATTAGGAAATTGATTTAGTTCAGTATGTCTCTGCATATGCCCCACAGGTTCTATTGATAATTAAATGTAATCAATCTTTTTTTTTTTTTCAACTTCATTTGTGATCGTCTCTTTAACTGAAAAAAATTATTATTTTAATTAAATGTATCTATTAATTAAATGAAAATATTTTTTAAAAAGATGGAGCCATTACGAGACCGACAAGTGTAAGAACTTTGTATACAGTCGGTTGTTCAAGTTGTTATTTAACAACCGAGTTCGTATTCTCTTTTTTTGTTTCTATTTTTTTATTATTATTTTTTTTCTTAAGATACTCTTTGTATCTACCGTTGGAGGTGGTCTTATATTAAAGCCTAAAAGACTAGATATTTTACAGAAAATGGGCCTGGATGAAACCAGCCCATTAACAAAAAAACAGAAACATGAAACCTAGCTGCCGATTACATGAACAGCCGCAGATTCAAAAGGAAAATACTATATGCCGGCGATAAATAGTTTATCCCGGATTATATTAAAGCCTAAAAGACTAGATATTTTACAGAAAATGGGCCTGGATGAAACCAGCCCATTAACAAAAAAACAGAAACATGAAACCTAGCTGCCGATTACATGAACAGCCGCAGATTCAAAAGGAAAATACTATATGCCGGCGATAAATAGTTTATCCCGGAGTTTTAAGCCCTTAAACCTACAAGGGAAGCCTCCAAGCCGGCTTGTGAAAACTGGAAAAGCTTTGTTTATACGAGATGCTAAACGGACTAAGCACCCGAAACATTCTGAGAAGAAACAACGACTATGAAGCTTGTCGAAGGAGCAACCCTACCCACAGAACAAGGCCAAAAGAAATAAGAACTGTGGCAAGAAACCTTATAGAATTGAAGATACCTTGAACAAATTCATGAACAACTTACTGTGCCAAATTGCAAATCTCACTAAGGATTGATTTGACAAATCTGGAGCAGCGAGGCTGAGACCAGAGACCCCGATAACTGGGTACGGAAGCCGATTTAAACCTTCACAGAAAGCTCACATTTGAAGACCTCACCATGGTCAAATTGTATAGATTAAGGAGTGCATTCACCGGAAACAGAGCTTCAGACAAAAGGTTCACAACCGGAGCTAAAGCATCGCGAGTTTGCCCTCTACATGCTGGGAAATGGATGAGAGCCGACTCTCTAAGGGAGAGAGTGACTCATCCTCGATGGTCTCCTGGAAAATCTACTCAACCACCACGCAACAACTTTTCCGGCGAACTCCGATGATGACACAACACACTTCAAAAGAAAGTATGTACAATGGGGAACACGCCGCCGGAGCTTAGAGAGCCTCCAGCGACGTCTCCCGAACACACAATCACTCACGCGCTCTCCTCCTAATGTGAGAGAAAAAAAGGTTTTCAACTAAATCAACCAAATTTACTTGTGTAGATCTATATATATAGATCATTTGTCACAGTATTATTATGAAGAATAAGAAGTAAGAGATAGAAATATTTTCCACCATCTCTCTGGTCCACCACCACCTATTCTCTCCTCTTTCACATTAACTACATATCACATATATACATATCTATATATATATATTTAGTACAATCAAATATTTTATTTACAACAAAACACTATTAATGGTTGTATTTTAATTTTGACCAAAAAAAAAAATGGTTATATTTTAAATTGCATAGAAAGTTAGGCGACTTTCCTCACAAGAAAAAAAAAAAAAAGATATTTACATCACTATTCTTCTTTGTATTTTTTTTTAATCAAGAAAGTCACATTATCCAAAACAAAACTAAAAAGTTGAACAGAATAAAACAAAAGCTTTCCATGATCCGTAAATTTTTTTTGATGTTTTTCGGCAAAATCATCTGTTGAAGAACAACAAAATCATAAAAGTATCAATATAAACATACCTTGTGAAGAACCACCATCTGTTGAAGAACAACAAAATCATAAAAGTATCAATATAAACATACCTTGTGAAGAACCACAAAACTATGAAATCATGACTCTCCGTACAACTACCGAAGCTAAAGGTACTTTTCTTACTTCTCAAATATATACTGTTGGATTGAATAACCAATCAATTTATTATGATTTCTTATTTTTAAGCCCATATTTTAAATTTTAGAAGAGAAAACATAAAGTAAAGAAATATGTAGGTTCTTGATAAAAAATAAATTAAAATATGTGGGTAGTTTTTTTCCTCATATCATATCCCTTTTTCTTGTTTATTTGTTGATTTCATGAACACATAAATTTTTATAAAAAAAATATTTAAAATAAATTGAATTTTAGAAGACATTACAGTCAAGCCCGTTGCCTTTGCGCAACAAGCCCAGCAAAGCCAACTTCTTCACGTTCTTAATTGATCCATACTCAAATTTCTATTATCATTTCCTTTCCCACGATTTAGTATTATATCCTATCTCCATTTCATAGGTCCATTTGTCGCCTATCTCCCATCTTACATACGTCCTCTTACAGCCCAGCAAAACACTCCTTTTACTTTGGTTAATAAGTCCACAGTCCACTCCACAAAACACTCCTTTTACTTTGGTTAATAAGTCCACAGTCCACTCCATCCGTTCTTCATGCTATGTCCACGTGTTGCCTACCAGTTTTAACATATAAAAAGTCTACGCGTAATTTTATTTCCTCAAAGGCCCAAAATCCAAAACTGGCCTCATTTTACTTTATCTCATCGAAGGCCCAAAACCCAAAACTCGCCGTGTCAAATATACAACACCCAATTTCTCATCTAACAAAACGACGCCGTTTAAAAGGGGCATTCTCATCAACTATTTTCGGACACCCGCCTCCATCGGACACCCGCCTCCATACCGTCAGTAGTATTCTCCACAACTAACCTATCCAAGGTGCTAGATTCAAAAAATAACCCCTATCTAAATACCTTAAGATCTTAAGGTTAAAAAAATAAAGAAAATCTTAAAAATTCATTGCCTTAAAAAAAAAATTCATAAAAATTTATAGCTTCTTTCAATTTATTGCTTTTCAAAGATTTTAAATTTTAAATTAATTAAAAATCATTAAAAATTAATTAAATTTTCTAAATGATTTTATTAGAAAACGATCAAAACATTCTATTTTGAATTAGTAATTAACTGAAAATTTTCTATAAGCATGTTTGAATAATTTTTAATTTTAAATGAATTTTTTCCATGATAATCATATAGTAAATTTTAGCCAACTTCTTTTGCTGTCACTAAAAACCTATTAAATAAAATCAATTTTCAATTTATATTTTTTGACAAGAGAATCAATTTTACATATTTTATATATATTTTTAAGTATAACACATATAAATTTTTAATAAATATTTTTTAAATTGTGTTAAATTGAATATTTGAATTATGTTTAATGTTTTCTAGAAATGTTTGTCTAATTTACTGTAACATGTATTGTATACTTGTTTAACTATAGTTTGAAGTAAATTTCTATTTTCCTATAGTTAATTTTAAATTTTCTCAATATACTCTTAATTTTAAAATCTTCAAAATTAAAAAATATATAATTTCCAAATATTATATAAGATTTAGGAGGAAAAAATTGAAAATTATTTTAAATTCAGAAGGATATAAAAAAATATTATATAAGATTTAGGAGGAAAAAATTGAAAATTATTTTAAATTCAGAAGGATATAAAACTAAGTCCTATTAAACAAGTTTTCATTTCTTTTAATTATAATCACCATAAATCCACAATAATTTAACAATATTTTAAATTACTTAAATACCTTTCCTAAGATAAAAAAAAAAAACTTTTTTCCTACAAAAACATTTTTTATTTATTTTAATTATAAATTACTCTATATTCTCAAAAATATCTAACAATATTTAAAGCTATTTAAATACCTTTCTTAAGATAAAAAATTTTAAAAAAAAAACATAAAAGAAATGTTTCTTTTAAAAAAAAAAATTATTCTAATAGCAATTGTATGTAAAAACATAGAAACAAATGGATTTTTTTTTCAATGTTGTACCTCACAAATTTCAGATAAGATAATGCATTCTCTCTATGCATATAGATATATTAGATATAATATATAACGTTAAGAAATATGTAGGTTCTTGATAAAAAAATAAATTAAAATATGTGGGTAGTTTTTTTCCTCATATCATATCCCTTTTTCTTGTGTATTTGTTGAAACACATAAATTTTTAAATAAAATATTAAACATAAATTGAATTTAGAAGATATTACAACATCGACTGTTTACTTAGAATTTAGAAAAGTTATGAATTGTTGACGATTATGAATTAGAGATTTTGAGGATGAGATTTTGATAAGATCTAAACAAAAAGGGCCAAATCTTCGATAAACACTTGGCTAAGTGGGTATCGAAATTAATTTGAAATCATGGGTTCAAGAATTTGGGAAGGAAATTATTCTTCAGAAAAAAAAAACCCCAACATGGTATTATCCATGTCCTAGACGTACCAAAAACCTCAGTTATTTTATTTAAAAATCTAAGCAAAGTAAGGCAAGTCTGATACAAATAGATGTGGACAGAAGTGTCCCTTGTCTAGAGATCCATGTGTGCCACAGATTCCGACAATGGGCATAGGCTAGTGCTGGGCATTGGTTTTCATGCAATATTTGGATTGGGTTGTTCAAATTTTCGAAGTATTTGGTGGAAAAAATTATAGTCGAATTGAACCGAATAAAAATTCGGTTCGGTTTAGAATCGGGTTGTTCGGTTTATTTTAAAGAAATCCAATTTTGTTTTTAGAAAAAGAGAGAAACACTGAATATATCTGTTTATTTAAGAATAAATCAGTTTATTTGGAAGAATCAGTTTATTTTTCCGAAAAAATCGGTTTTAGGTAAAACACTGAAAAAACTATATAAGGTGATTCACCTCAAATTTATAAAAACAATTGTGTAATATTTCGGTTTAAATCTGTTTATTCGGTTCTCGTATTAATTCTGAAGAGTCAATTAAAGAGACTGCCATTATAGAGCATTGACCATATAAAACTAGTATTATTTTTTTTGGCATTGCGAAGACAGCCATCGGTATGGCACGCGACTGCCATTACAAACGAAAATACCGAGACGTATGGCACGGAGATGGCATAGTCCAACCATCAGATATTAGTCGTTTAATACAGAATCATGAACGAACGATAAGACGACACGTGATGCCATAGATATCCGAGTTTTGGTGACGTCTGAAGCATGCTATGACATTATCCCATACGCATTTAATGATCCTAATGATACGTCCATTGCGAAGACAGCCATCGGTATGGCACGCGACTGCCATTACAAACGAAAATACCGAGACGTATGGCACGGAGATGGCATAGTCCAACCATCAGATATTAGTCGTTTAATACAGAATCATGAACGAACGATAAGACGACACGTGATGCCATAGATATCCGAGTTTTGGTGACGTCTGAAGCATGCTATGACATTATCCCATACGCATTTAATGATCCTAATGATACGTCTGAGGGAATTGTAGACGTTGAGCAGGTATTGTCATGTCATTTTTGTCCTTGTTTTCAAACGTTGGCGCCGAAAGTAACATTTTGGAGGATCGAAATTGTGTTTAGGCGGCAATTTTTTAAGGTTATGAAACCCTACTTTGTACTTACTATATAAAGACACCCAACCAGTTAGTAATTAGAGCATTTACTTCACTCACCAAACACAAATTCATTGCGAAGAACTCTGGGATCGTCAAGACATTTTGAGAAGGTAAACAATCGGTTGCGACATAAACTTAAATCCCTGTCTATCCTTTGCCATACATAGCAAGCAAATCATTTATTACTGTCTTTTGTATGCAGAAAATGAGTTACGTCGTTTGTGTGTCTTTTGTATGCAGAAAATGAGTTACGTCGTTTGTGTCCTTGCTGGAAAATGAGTTATGTCGTTTGTATCCTTGCTGGTATTATCATGAGCATAACCGGTTCTTAAACCAACATTTTCTTCCTTTTCATATACTCTTCTTCAGTTATACAGATTGTTTTTAGGCCTTTATTGGTTATGTTTCTGTAGCTCTTGTTTAACTAGTTGTTTATCTTAGGTGTCGGCTTCTTGTCTCTTGGTTTTTCTCTCTTGGGAAACCGTTGTATCCCTTCGTGGATAATCTAAACTTATAGTGGTTCTGTATCGCCTATAATACCTCTTGTTTGGAAATTTCTAATGGAAGATTCCGTGATATTAAAAAAAAAAATGTACTTTCAATTTAAAAAAATCTGTGGGTCTACGCGCACCTAGTGTTATAGTATATAATTGTCGTTTCAAATACTAATCAGTACTCGCAAGAGAAAAGGACCAAAATTTTTATTGATAAAATGTTTATTCACCTAAGCATAATGCGACCAAAATTCCCAATACATTTTCTTTACGCTTTTACAATTTTCCATGTGTCAACAAACCCTTTACCCTTTAAAAAAAAATGTATCCATGTTTAGATGTTCGACACAAATTAATCCAAAATCTCCAAAACAAACTATCAAGACTCTGTATTAGCCGGCTCCTGCTGCGGCGGTGATGGCGACGATGAGCTTTTCCGACGCTTCCGAATGAAATAGAAAGCAAATCCAGATGCGGCGGTGATGGCGACGATGAGCTTTTCCGACGCTTCCGAATGAAATAGAAAGCAAATCCAGAAAGAAGCAACAAAATCACTAAACCATCAATCCCTCCAACTAATCCCACAACCCATTTTCTCACATTCGGTTTCTCATCACTCAATCTCACTCCTTTTGGAACCTTAACCATATATCTCAATCCATTAACTCTCTCAATCTGTTTAACACCTATCACTATCCCATACATGACACAACTTTCATCAGAAACAAAGTAACTCGCAGCTCTACACTCACAATCTTTCTTACACAACTCTTCACATCTTTCTTTACTTATGTTTCTCACTTCTGTCCCGTTTCTTAGCACTGTATTAACTCCCTCTAGCTCTACCATATCGTGATTGCATAACCTCTTCTAACTCGCAGCTCTACACTCACAATCTTTCTTACACAACTCTTCACATCTTTCTTTACTTATGTTTCTCACTTCTGTCCCGTTTCTTAGCACTGTATTAACTCCCTCTAGCTCTACCATATCGTGATTGCATAACCTCTTCATCAAAACCGCTTCTTCCACTTTGTTACTGCAATCACCATGTAAAACTTCAAAGGAATAGAAGTACAAAGAAGAGTCTTTTGGGAATGAAGTTAGTTGTGTAGCTACGTCTAGTCTCTGACCACTCAACATCACATCTGTCGGAAAATTGAAACTTTGCCATTTAATCAGATTCTTAGCATCAAGCAACACTAGATTCCCTGTGCTTTGTATCTCCACTCTCTGCAAAATAACACAACTCTTTTACAAGATTCCGTCACTATAAAATGATTTGTCCAAATTTTGCTTACCTCCACACCTTGTCCTGAAGTTCCACTTCTCCAACCCACGTGTTTATTGTTACTCTTCAGCCTCAAGTCTCCATCTTTCGTAAGCTCAATGATGCATTTGCTTAAAACATACATCTTTGAGTAATGACTTGAGCTCCAAACTGCATTTGCTTAAAACATACATCTTTGAGTAATGACTTGAGCTCCAAACCCTTACATCTCCAAGAAAAACTTGAAGAGAACACAAATATCGTCCATCATTTTCTTCATTGGATTCCATCATCAACGCAGCTTTGAAACCAGGTTCTCGTGCAGACGATGATTCTGTCTCCATTATATAAGCTTTACCCATAAACCCGAGAGTGTATTGTAGAGGAGAAGTGAGAGTAAGAGAATTACCAACGCTTATATCTGATTTGCAGTGACCTTGGAGCTTAGAGAACAAGTAGATTAAGAAAGTGAAAGTATAGAACTTCATCATCATTATCATAATATGCCTCTGTGGCTGTTGATCTTCAGAATTTTCCGGGAAAAAGAGGAAAGATAATAAGAAAATAGAAAAGAAGGAAAAGGTCTCATATGAGTGTGTTTTTCTTCTTCTATACTTTTGAAGGAAAAAGGTTTTTGCTTTCATGTTGTCTTTTCATATGAGTGTGTTTTTCTTCTTCTATACTTTTGAAGGAAAAAGGTTTTTGCTTTCATGTTGTCTTTGTTTTGGTTGTTTGTGGAGCCTTCTTATTTATCCTAAACTATTTTTTCTATATTTGGTATTTAATTGTTACTTCAAAACAAAAAGGGCTAATGGATAATTTACACCGACGAATGATCATATCAGATAATTTACACACAGAAATTAATGGTTTTTAAAATTATACACGGATCAAAAGAAAACGAAATCTAACCACACCTAAACACTACAAAATCTAACCACACAGATCTGATTAAAAAAACAATTTACACACGATTTAATTCGTACTGTAGACGATTATCGGTTAATCAAATTAGATTAACCAAAATTGAACTCAGAACCAATAAAAAAAAGTAAACCTCGTTTTTATTTGAAAATTTAATTTTAAATTTAAAACTTATCTTAAAAAAATTAAGTACAAAAACTTTAAAAATCATAAAATATATACAATTCAAAGAAATTTTATATATTCTTCATCTATAATATAATTTAAAATCAATTAACAAAAAAAATGAAAATTTTAAAATATACTTTGAATTGATAAACTAATTTCTAAAAACAATATTCTATTAGAAATACCAAAAAATAGAAATTTAGTTTCTCTAATTAGTTTTGTTTTCTCATAAAATTAAAATTAAATAAAAATAACTTCAAAATATATTATAGTTTTTCATTTTTTGTTAATTGATTTTAAAATATATTATAGA
>CM071719.1:12460277-12479692 GCA_036630335.1 Physaria fendleri | reverse complement strand
TCTTACTCTCTTAACACACAGTCAAGCTGCCTAATTTAAATTACATGGCCAGTTTTGGCCTTATTCCAGAAGGCTTGTACAACATCCAGACATAGGCAGGATTGCGGTTGTGACAACTTGTACCTGAATCAGAGGAATCTTTTTCACTTTCATCTGAACTAGACGATGATACATATCTTTTCTTTTTACGTTTTCCTTCCTTTTCCGATACCTTCTGTTTCAGTTTTTCAACCCATTCTTTTTAAGAGTATTTCTTCTTCCTAGCACCTGGGTCAGAGAATTCTCTAAACTTTATACCAGTCTCCCTTCTCATGTTTGTTTTTGATCCTTAGTCTGTTTTGGCTCTCTATGCTCTGGATTTCTATGCTCAGTAGCCAGAGGGGGTTTTTCTTTCTTTTTTCCGTAAAAAGAGTTTGTTTTTGTGCCTTTACCATCATTCTTCACATTAGTTTTGATTGAACAATTGTCAGTCTTGTCCTTTCCTGTATCACCAGGAGCTTGGTCTGATAACCCTTTGTTCAAAACCTGATCCGTCTCTTTTGTATCTTTAGGCTTCTTTTGTTGCGGACATGATTCCAAGTTATGAGCAGTTGATTTACATTTAGAGCATGTAACTGGGGTCGTGGGGCATTTCTTAATACTGTGACCAATTTCCTTACAAAAAGTGCATTGAGGTGGGAGCCAGGGACAAGAGACCAAAACTTTTTGCATCGGTCCTGCTTGAAACTTTGCATAAACTGTCTCCGGGAGTGGCGTGGAGAGATCTATCACGGTATACACTTTAGCTACCTCCAAGTTTTTAAGGTTCGTAGTGTCAGGATGAAGGAATAGAGGATCTCCAAGGAGCCCTGCAATACGACCAAACCCTTCTGGTGAGAAGAATTGTGGTAGAACACCACGAAATTCCAACCACACTGGCGCATGAGTGAGTACTGGTAACTGTGGATTCACTTCCGGCTCCCATTTTGCTACGAACATTACTTGCCCTTCAATATGCCAAATTCCTTGTGTTAGAACCTTTTGTCTTGTTTGAGCGTTTGGAATTCGAATTACAAATTATCTGTCTGAGAGCTTTGAGATTGTGATGTCTCTATGCCTACTGCTCCATATGTTTTTGGTGATAGCATGGAGCGCTCCCGGCGTAGGCGCTTTGCCCTAAAACTATGCTAGAATGAAATTCACCCATCTATGTTGATTCTTCACAATCACTTCGTCTGGAATTTCGATACACAATTCCCCTGATTCAAGAGTGAAACCTTCACCTTGCTTTGTGACTCTCTGTTTATCAGAAACTAGATCAGGCCATGAGGACTTTGAAACCACAGCAGGAATTGAAGAAACCTCCATTGTGTTTTCATTAGCAGGAAGACCTGATTCAGAGAGATTCACTGTAACAGAGGTTGTATCTTCCACGCTTTGTACCTGGACCAATGGCACATCCATAGAGAATATCGTCTCTCGAACTGAGTTAAGTTGAGAATCACATACCTGAGCCTCTTGAACCTGAGCAGATTGACTCTATAAAGGAGAAGTGTTAAGCTTCTCTGGAACTTTAGAGTGAAACTCACTCTCCTTAATTTCGATTGAAATCGAACCTACCACTCCACTAGCACGATTCGCTGCAGTAGCAGAATCATCATTCTTGTGACTTTGTTGATTCACACCCACATTAGCAGGTAGATTCACCGATTGAGATCTAATTTGACCATTTTTAGTAACTTTTGAGAGTCGCGACTCATACGTGTTGCGACCCACACCTGAAGAAACTTTGCCGGACTTTGAAGCAGCTTGGGAAATCTCACGAATTTTTTGGAGAGACATCGGAGGAGAAGATTTTCCGGTGGGTAGCTTTTTCTTGGCCATCGGGTTCCACCGGCGGGGAGGCTAGGGACCACGCCGGAGGTTGGGGAGGACTGGTTACAGGGGGAAGGTGGTGTAACGACGGAGAAAGAAGGGGATTTGTTACCGTTAGAGACGATTTCTCAATCGCTTTTGGTTCCTCGGTTTGTGTGCCAGGATTATGATTATCTTCTGATCAAGTTTTTGAGGTCCACCTTCTCTGTAGACCATGCATATGATGAAGATATCAAACTACGTGTGTGGTTGCAAATAGTAAACAAACTAGTATTTAATCAAGCCTTGTTTCATTATCAACAAAAACTAGTATTTATAAACAACCAACAAATCTAAAAATGGAAAGTTTTTACTTTCATTGTAAGTGTTGTCCTAATGAGTTTATTTATGGCACAAATTCAAGTTGACGCCAAGAGTTGTTGTCCGAGCACCATTACTAGAAATATCTATAATACTTGTCGTCTCACTGGTTCTTCCAGACCTACGTGTGCAGCCCTCAGCGACTGCAAAATCATTTCAGGTTCAACATGTCCCAAATGATATCCGAAAGATATTCTCGAAAACAGAATTACTTCGCTTCTTACACGAAATGATTTTTTCGCACATGTCATGACGACATATAATATATACTTAATTAACATTGTAAAGGTTTGCATATATATGATATTATTTAGCCTCTCAGCTGGACCCGTAGGGAGCAAAACAAATATTGAGAATTTTTTTGAAAAAAAAGGTAAAAGATATAATGGTATGCGTTACATGAAAACTGAACTCAATGCTATTAGTTAAAGGAAAATTATCCTAACCATTGGATTAGAAACAGATTAATGAAAACATCGAACTATCTTTTGAACCCGTAATGCTCAAACCCTATAGGGTCTCCCAAGACCTTAAACACAAGACAAGACAAGACCTTTAAAGGAAAGAATTTGACCCTTGCCAAAAAAGGAAAGAATTTGACATGGCCAGTACCAGCCTCCTTAACTTTGTGGACCATGAAGATGAGGCCTGCAGACCTAGATGGGAAGACCAAGACCAAGTCTTCTCAAGCAATAGCCCATATCAGCCGAAGTCAATCATGGTCTTCAACCAAAGAGACTCCTCTCCAAATTTCGAACCCTAAGTTTCCTCCGCAAGCCAAGGTAATCTTTCGATTACTCACAAGGTATTTTGTTACTCATAAAGACACAAAGTATCACTTTGCCAAGCTTTACAAAAGTTTCTTGAAAAAAAAAAAAAAAAAAAACTCTATATATCCTAAAGCTATTAATTTGCCAAGCTTTACAAAAGTTTCTTGAAAAAAAAAAAAAAAAAAAACTCTATATATCCTAAAGCTATTAACTATTGAGATAAGGTTTGATCCCACTACCTTACAGACTCGATAAACCATTCAATGAACGTATCAAGCAAATGAATGCTTGAAAATTATAAACAACCAACTACTATTTAATGAACGTATCAACCAAATGAATGGTTGCAAATTGTAAACCAACTACTATTTAACCAAGCCTTTGTTTCATCCCTCAATACAAACTTATAAACTCTCCACAAACATTTTTGGGATCAAAAAACTAATCAATCAAAACATGGAGAGCAAAATTTTGATTGTAACGGTGCTAGTAGTAATGAGTATGTTCATTGCACAAATTCAAGTTAACGCTGAAAAGGTTTGTTGTCCGAGCTCGCAAGCTAGAGGCAACTATTTTGCTTGTCACGTAATAGGCGGTTCTCCCGCTGATGTATGTGCAAAGACTTATAACTGCATAATCATTACAGGTTCAACATGTCCTAGTGCATATGCGATTGACATTGTCGAAAACACAGGTAAATTAAATAATATTATGCTTATAATTAATATACGTTATTAGATAAAAGACATATCAAGATCTTGATTTTGATTGTTTATGTCTAAATCCAAAGCTGGCAATGTCAATGCATACTGCAAGTTGGGGTGTGTATCCTCTCTGTGCGGTGCTTCAACCACTCTCCAGAACTCCGGTAAAACGATGATTAAACTCCTTGGGGTGTGTATCCTCTCTGTGCGGTGCTTCAACCACTCTCCAGAACTCCGGTAAAACGATGATTAAACTCCTTGAGTTCATTATATCAATATTATCAATAAAAAAATTAATAATATAATAACCCGTTCAAATTTTGATTTGATGAGAGTAGATGAAAGTAAAATTGTGAATGGAGCAATTAAAAAGTGCAACAAAGTATGTTCTACTATCTGCAACAAGAACTCGAAGAATGCAGTTTGAAACTGCCTAAACAATCATATCGATGAAGATGACAAAGTTAAATCTCAGTGTTGTGTTTACATGTTTCAATAATTATCATGTATGTGACAAAAAAATAATGTAAAACTCTTGTGCTTGCTTGCTTGCTTGTATCTGTGTGTTAAAAGATTGCTGAATAATGAATAATGTGTTTTGTTAATTTTATTCTCTCGACCATTTTTATTTTATTAGTATTTTGTATGTTAGTACGCCACTCTTATATACAATCACTTCTCTTCTTTCACGAAATGATTTTTTTAGTACATTATCATGACAACATTTACTATATATAATTTAACATTGTAAAGGTTTGCTCATCATAGATGATATTATCTAGCCAACTAACTAGTCGAAGATTCTTTTTTTTTTTTTTTCTGTGTGTCTACATTTTAAAGTCTAAATTACATATCTTAAATCTTACGTAACATTAATCAAATCCAAATTATAAAATAGTAGTCGTCACCCCAACACAAACAAACTGAATAAATCATTGAGATATGCACAATCTTAGCCCTAGCCCAAGCCCAAAATCCAAACCTAGCCCAATTGAGAATTTCAATTTCCATCGCATTCAACTACATTTAATTATTTGTGCGCCGTCCACGCCTTCTCTAAATGTAACATGACTTCTATGAAATTAGTTTGTGTGCCAATCCAAAACAAAGCAACTACATAGGAAAGGGGTGTGAAACAAAGTAACGTAATTGACTCAAATTTCTCAAATAGATTTCTTCACCAAACTCTTTTTTCTTGTCTAAACAATACAATAGAATCACTAAAATCATGTGTATAAATTTTGATACCGTCTTTTTAAAAAGTTAGGGTCATGAAACATATGCCTCACTATTTTATTAGCTTTTATGACATCATAACAAAACAAAAAACACTACAAAACAAAAGAAACTCAATCAAATCCGCGTTATGTCAAAATTGACCGTCCCAAAATCTCACACCACCACTCATAACTCTTTCCTTCTCCTCTCTAGTTGCAGATACTTTATAAGAAGACAACTTGTGAACCAGAGATTAGCGAAGTAGAAGCAAAAGTTTGCATTTTTATCTCTCTCTTAAGCAAGTGGGAAATATAATCAAATCTCAAAACATTATCTTTTAGTCTTTAGCACCACTCATTTAACAGAACCCTCAAAAAAAAAGAGGAGTCTTTTCTTGTCTTCTGGGGAGACAGAGCTCTAATGGCGAACTTGGTCTTATCAGAATGTGGTATAAGACCTCTCCCCAGAATCTACACAACACCCAGATCCAGTTTCATATCTAACAACAAACCCATCTTCAAATTCAGACCTTTGAAAACATCATCTTCTCTTGCTTTTCGTTTGAAATCAAGAGATGGGTTCACGAGAAATTGGGCGTTGAATGTGAGTGTACCATTGACGACACCAATCGTTGATGAGTCTCCATTGGAGGAAGATAAGCAGAGATTTGACCCAGGTGCGCCTCCTCCGTTTAATTTAGCGGATATTAGAGCAGCTATACCTAAGCATTGTTGGGTTAAGAATCCATGGAAGTCTATGAGTTATGTTGTGAGGGATGTCGCTATTGTCTTTGCATTGGCTGCTGGAGCTGCTTATCTCAACAATTGGATTGTTTGGCCTCTCTATTGGTTCGCTCAAGGAACCATGTTTTGGGCTCTCTTTGTTCTTGGTCATGACTGGTAACTCACAAAAATCCTAGCTTTCTGTTGTTTAGTCTTCTCTCCTTTGATTTGGTCATATTTGGATGATTCTCACTTTAATTTGGAATCAATCGAACAAAATCTTGCTTTATGTCTTTATCCCTTATCTCTATTGGACATAGTTGAATTCTGAATTCTGAGGTACCAAAGTGTTATCATCTTCATCATGTTCTAGTAGACCAAGACCAACCCAATAAGCAACTGTGTAGTCTCCTTTGAATTGTGAACAAAGTTATTAACTTTTGTTGATTAAATTGCAGTGGACATGGTAGCTTCTCAAATGATCCGAGGTTGAACAGTGTGGTGGGTCATCTTCTTCATTCTTCTATTCTGGTTCCTTACCATGGCTGGTAAGTTTTGATTTCAAACCTTTTTTCTCAATAACCACTTGCAGAATCTCATATTCTTCATACATGACTTTCTTGGTCTGCAGGAGAATTAGCCACAGAACACATCACCAGAACCATGGACATGTTGAAAATGACGAATCTTGGCATCCTGTAAGTCATATCATTTTCTTGGTTATCTTGTTTCAATCCTTTGGTGCTTCTTAGATGGAATGTTTCTTACTGTTTTTGTAATTGCAGATGTCTGAGAAAATCTACAAGAGTTTGGACAAACCTACTAGATTCTTTAGATTTACACTGCCCCTCGTGATGCTCGCATACCCTTTCTATTTGGTAAAACCTCGTTTACTTGTTATGGTAACTTAAGATGACACATCAAGTAAACAGGCTAATGTATCTTCATTTGATTCAGTGGGCTCGTAGTCCGGGGAAAAAAGGTTCACATTACCATCCAGACAGCGACTTGTTCCTCCCTAAAGAGAAGAATGATGTCCTCACTTCTACAGCTTGTTGGACTGCAATGGCTGCTCTGCTTATATGTCTCAACTTCGTGGTTGGTCCAATTCAAATGCTCAAACTCTATGGAATTCCTTATTGGGTAATTTTCTGCTTTTAGCTCCCCTGTTTCAGACAGACCAAGCGATTTGTGTACTATCTCATGATTCAGTAGCCTTACCTGAAACTTATCTTCATGTCGAATACAGATAAATGTAATGTGGTTGGACTTTGTGACATACCTGCATCACCATGGTCATGAAGATAAGCTCCCTTGGTACCGTGGCAAGGTAAAATACATAGACACTTCCTTCCCTGTTCTTTGGCTACAATACTCTCTGTCAATGTTAAAGCTAAGGCTTCATAAATTTCATAGGAATGGAGTTACCTAAGAGGAGGACTTACGACATTGGACCGTGACTATGGATTGATCAATAATATCCATCATGACATTGGAACACATGTGATACATCATCTTTTCCCACAGATCCCACATTATCATCTTGTGGAAGCAGTAAGTAACTGAAACAAAAACTATATGAAAATGCTTTAGACATTTGCATCTTTTGACTTGCTCCTCTGTTTTGCAGACAGAAGCAGCAAAACCAGTATTAGGGAAGTATTACAGGGAGCCTGATAAGTCTGGACCTTTACCATTACATTTACTGGGAATTCTAGCAAAAAGTATGAAAGAGGATCACTATGTGAGTGATGAAGGAGATGTTGTATACTACAAAGCAGATCCAAATCTCTTTGGAGAGATCAAAGTAAGAGCAGATTGAAATGAAGCAGACAGAGATATGAAGCTGTGAAGAAATTCTTCTATGTCTGACCAGCTGATTTTTTGTTTAGTCACTCATCAAGAGACAGTATCTGTGAATACAGTCAGATTGAAACAGCAAATGTATTATTCTAAAACTATATAATATACATTGCATTATCTTTATTTCATCCTTCTGAAGGTTTATAAATATATTGTAATTGGATGATTCATCATAGCATTTTCAGTTTTGATTTATATTTCTGAAAAAGTTGGTTTCAATAATTCATCTTTATTTTAAAACACATACTTTACTACATAATGTTAGAATTATAATTATGTAAATTTGGACCACCACTTTAAGTTTGTAAACTCTGATATAATATATTTTGAAATGAAAGTAGTTGGTTAGTATTAGTAATGTACATGTGCCTTCCAAATTCAATGAACCATGATAGATGATACTATTATTGGTAAGTCGGCCTTATACTTTATAATTTTCTTAATACAAGTTTGCCTATTTTAAATAATAAAATACTCTCTTTCTCGAAGATTACAATTAACTTTATATACATCTAATTAATTAATCAACCAAAATAATATTAAACTAAATTATTTTTGAAAAATAAGTGACCAAAAATTGTTTGATTGGTTTGGAACTCATGACAAGCTTGCGGTCAAATTCAGAGATTTTACTAGAAACTCTAAGACCACCTACTTAGCTATCTTTAACACTTCTGTAGTCTAACCAAATCTAGTAATAGATTCGATAACTATAGTTTACTAAATAGTGGCATAAAATATATAGATAGATAGTCACATGTCACCGTCCCTAGGATATTAAATTAATACTCTATCAAGAAATAGAAACAATATAATTACAGAAAATATATAATTACAAATTTACTAACATGTTTAGTCTTCTTACAAAAACCATGCAGTTTATTTTACCATTACAAATTCATACTATTGAGCATCCTCTTATCATTTTGAAATGTTAATTACGAATACTTTGACATCTAAATCAAGTATAAAAAACCACTTTACATGTGGTAATATATCAATAAAATAAGTATTATTCTGATGTAAGGACGTTAAAATGTCAATATATTTTTTTATTGTTTGAAGTCATATTCTTATAGGTCACGGTGTATTTTAAGGTTGAGTGCATCGTTAAACTACCACAACGTTCCTAAACAGAAGAAAATTATATTGATCTTGAACTTATATTATTGTATTTGAGCTAACAACTGTCCATTGGAAAATGTTTTGTAATTCTCTGATTTTGGATTTACTATCAAATGTATATCTGAAATAATTAATAATTCTATGTTTGTTTAGTTCGAATCCATCCAAAATTCGTATAAAATAAACATTTTATACACGTTTCATAAAATAACAAACACATATAGTCTCAATCATAATGGACTCAATTAGATTCTCTCATCGGTTACAATCACATGAGTTATTATCCATATATACTCTGAAAAATGTCGGTCCAAGTTAGATTTTATTTATGTTAAGATAACTAATAGTAACAATCCAAATGTTATACTATTGCTCTCTCTCATTTACTTGTCCCTAATTAATTAACTACACCACCTATTATATAAACCACCACTTCACAACTTCTCATGAACTAAAAGAGCAAGACTAATAAGACAGTAAAGACAACATGAATAACCAAGACGAGATCAAGAACAGCTTCAAAGACCAAGAAGTCAAAAGAGAGAATATGAGTTATCAAGAGAGCAACAAGAAGATGCTCAAGATCGAAGCTAACAACAAGAATTGCCTGTGCGAAAAGTGGCCAGAACCGATCATCCGAGTCCAATCCCTAGCCGAGAGCAATCTCACCATCTTACCGGAACGTTACATCAAGCCACCTTCTCAACGTCCTCAAACCACCATCATCAACCACCAACCTGAAGCTGCTGCCTTAAATATCCCTGTCATAGACCTAGACAGCCTCTTCTCGGGCAACGAAAACGAGAAGAAGAAGATGTCCGAGGCATGCCGTGAATGGGGATTCTTTCAGGTTTTTTCCTTTCCTTTTCTTCTTAATATTCAAGAAGTTAAAGCTCGTGAACCCTACATATTTTTAGGGCAAGGCGCAGACTATGTTAAATTTATTAGTTTAAAGATAATCCCTTCCAGATAGTGACTCGAACTGGCGACTTCTGAATTCTCTGAGAGATCTTTACCTCTTTTCGGTGGTTCTAATCATTTTCTCTCATCTTTTTTTTAAAATCTAGTTTTAGAATTACTAGCCAGCTTATTCTATCTTTTTTTTTTTTCTGAATCTTGTTTTGATCTGAGTTTATGCGCCTCCTATATTCAGGTGATCAACCATGGGGTGAAGCCAGAGTTAATGGACGCAGCTAGAGAAACATGGAGAAGCTTCTTTAATTTACCAGTGGAAGCTAAAGAAGTTTACTCAAACTCACCAAGGACATATGAAGGATATGGAAGCAGATTGGGTGTAGAAAAAGGAGCTATTCTTGATTGGAATGATTATTACTATCTCCATTTTCTTCCTCTTTCCTTGAAGGATTTCAACAAATGGCCTTCTTTACCTTTTAACATTAGGTAACTAATTAAACCTTTAAATCATTTTTTTTATGAATATGCTTAGATTCTTTTTCTTTTGCCAATCTTGCTTAGATTTTATGTTTTTGATTATTCTATGAGTCTTGAGAACTTGAGAAGATAAAGCTGATGTATTATGATAAGATCATTTATGGAGATGTTTGAGACTTGAGTCAGAAACTATGATCAATTGTTATTTTTTTTTCTGAGAAAGTAAGAGAAACCATATCTATGATTATTGTCTTTGAAAAATAATTTAGACATTTATCAATATAAAATCAAATGATCCATGTGTTGTTATGTTGATTGGCGATCATGTTCATTACATAATAAAATACCATGTTGATTACATTTTTTTTTGTCTTTATTATAAACAATTTAATAATATTTAAAACGTGACTACATATTCAATTAAATTTACGTATTTGTCTATGAAAGAGTTGTTTAATAATATTTAAAACGTGACTACATATTCAATTAAATTTACGTATTTGTCTATGAAAGAGTTGAATATTTTAATTAATTTTTTTGATTAAAAATCTAGTTTTATTGTTAAATAAATCTACAATTTCAATATGTAGAGAAGTGATTGATGAGTATGGGAAGGAACTAGTGAATCTAAGCGAGACAATAATGAAGATCTTATCATCAAACTTGGGACTAAAAGAAGAACAACTTCAAGAAGCATTTGGTGGAGACGACATAGGTGCATGTTTAAGGGTTAACTATTATCCAAAATGTCCTCAACCAGAGCTTGCCCTTGGCCTCTCTTCTCATTCTGATCCCGGCGGTATTACCATCCTTTTACCGGACGATCAAGTCGTCGGCCTTCAGGTTCGTCACGGTGACACGTGGATCACTGTCAAGCCTCTCCGCCATGCTTTCATCGTCAATATCGGCGATCAAGTTCAGGTAACCTATATTTATTTATTTACTTTGATACGTTTTCGCTTTATTTTCCTAATATTTACATTTTTTTTTACTAATTACAATACATATTACATATCTATATATTCCCTCCGTTTCAGAATATAAGGGTTTTAGGTTTTTAAATTTGTTTCAAAATTTAAAGGGTTTTAGAGTTTTAAGGTAAGTTTTTAATTAATGATCATTGTAATAGTACTTTTTCATTGGATGAAAACTAGTTAAAACAGACAATTAGCATTTAATGATAAAAACCGTCATTTGATGAAAACTAGTTAAAACAGACAATTAGCATTTAATGATAAAAACCGTCATTTTTCCTTAAACCCCCTATAAATTGAAACGAAACAGAGGGAGTATATATTCAACCACTAAGAAGTATAAAATAAGATTTTATTTAAAACACTCAATAAAATGTTGACCAAAAAAGTAAAAACAGTATTGTCATGATATAGTTGGTGTTACACTATTTGATAGAGGATTTTAACTATAGTTCCACGTTTTAAATATGACATAAAAATAGCAATATGTGAGTAACCGTTTCAACTTCAGGGCCAACCAAATTAAATATTCTTTAAGAAGTTGTGATGATTTATGTCATGATTCACATAGCACTATATCAGGTGATTTGATTTTAAAAAACGTTATAAATGGAGATAAATATTTTTGTGATAGTAACTTTTAGATTACCCTCATAAACCATAACCATTTTTCAAAGAACATACAAAAACAAATTTCTATAGATTATGACGTAAATTAGAGGTCGCTAATTCGAGTCGTTATTTGAAAGGATCTCCTTGTTTAAACTGAATTTACCATGATCTAGATCTCGCTCTAGAAAAATATAGCATGGACTTCAACTTCCTCGATATTAAAAAAAATTCTCAAAAATAACCCAAATTATATATGTATATATATATATATATATGCTATATTTTTATGTCAATCATATAAGCTATATCATAACAAAAAAATTGTGTTGTAAAATGGCAGATACTAAGCAATTCGGAATACAAAAGCGTGGAACATCGAGTGATAGTGAATTCAGACAAAGAAAGAGTGTCATTAGCTTTCTTCTATAACCCTAAAAGTGACATTCCAATCCAACCAATGAAACAACTTATCACCTCAACGATGCCTCCTTTGTATCCTCCTATGACCTTTGATCAGTATAGACTCTTTATTCGAACGCAAGGGCCACGTGGAAAATCTCATCTTCACTCTCATATATCCCCTCGTTAAAATGTCTGATCAAAAGATAACAACTGTAAGTTCCATTTACTTGTGTGTCTGTACAGTTGTAGTCTTGAATACAATTTGGACAAACGTGAATTTGTAAACATTTTTAACTTTAAAAATAGTGTAGAAAATAACTTATTGTAGTTCCAAGTTTCAACCATCTTTAAGTTTTATTTTTAGTTATATTGTATTATATAAAGTTAATGTTGAAGCATGCTAATCAATAATAATGTCTTTTCTCTATGATTAGTAACCTTAATAATGGTGTTTATTGGTACTAGTCTTCTCTTGTATTGATTGAACAACTAATCCATATAATCAAACAATACAAAATGACAGACTAGTGAATTTATAATTGGTGTTGATCAATAGAATCTTGATAGATCCGTTTTAAGTTCTTTATAATATATAGTTGAAACATTTAAGGGAACGACCAAGTTGCTTATATGAAAATAATAATATTACTCAAACAGTTACGTAGAGACGATTTTTGTATCCTTAAAATTAAAAGGTTAAAAGAAAAAAAGTTGATTAACATATTTGATTAAAACATGAGAACCAGAGTCTCTTAGAGAGGTCATCACCATCACTGTCTTCCTTTCTTGTTACAGCAAGGTGGGCATTTATACTGCTTGATGCTCTCTGCTCTAGCTGGTGTTATCTTAACACATTTTCCATGGTACCAACGTTCACAAACATCACAGCAAATCCAGAACTCATCAGTTGTGTAATTACCTCCACAGCCACAAACATCACAGCAAATCCAGAACTCATCAGTTGTGTAATTACCTCCACAGCTTCCACAGAGTGTGTCTCCATGCTCGTCTTCTTCTTCCTCTTCCTCGTAGCTCTCTTCCATTAGTTTTGGTGTTGAGGTCTTTGTCTGCCCATCTATTGATCTCTGCAAACACATTTTTTGTTTTCAAGGCCGGAAAATATACAGAACGAAAGAAAAGAAAGGAAGTTCCTTTGACTATGTACCTTAGTGCCGTTTCTGGATTTGCTTCCAGAATCCGAGCTTGGCCTGTTGTCTTTGATGGGTTTCCTACCAGTTACTACATCGAAGAGAGTTGGGAGATCGTTGATAAGACTAAAGAGCCTCTTTCTGCAAATCAAAAGGATTTGATTCATAACTCAATAGCTGAGAGAAGCTGAGAACTTTCTAGCAAGCAGAGAAACGAAAAAAGAGATCCAGAATCTTCATATCATTACAACAAACGATTGTATTATTTCCATCTAACAATCTATGTTTGTAGCTATATAGATTCTCTATCCTTGGGAATGTATCTACCAAATGCTGTTTACAAGTATAAGAAGACTAAGATGGTAGAGAAACCATCAGTTTAGACTTGTTATTGTACAATGAATACACAGATAAAACAAAGTCCGAGTTTCTTAGAACTATTATACACCTATCTAAAGTGAAAGTGAGTTTTTTTCTTGAAGGAAAAAAGATAATAACCAACATAAGATTGTTCAATAGAATATATGAAAGATTTGACAGTGATATGATCTTATCAGTACTAATCAAAGAGCAATGTTTTGACAATATTCAATTTTCACATAATCTTTTCTGCAAAAATTTTGAGATTCCATAGTTACTAAGATAAGTATTCAGATGTAACAATGAAAACAAGAAGTTTAGATAGTGCAACAAACAAGAAGTCTATAGATGTGAACGAGCATAAGCTAGTCGAAAACATAGCATAAGATTGAAAGAAAGATTCACAAACATCAAAGGGAAAAATAAGGAAAAATCAACATTCAAAGACAATCTTAATCCAAACAAACTCCATCATTATCACAATTACTTCACATTTCATCCTTAAAAGTGCTTCAAGTGCTAGAAGACCCATGAACCATACAGGAGAATAAGTATTGAGTTTCATGTAAGAAATACACTGTCCAATGAAATCAAGTAAAAGAGCAACACTTGGCTTAAGAAAACACTAGAAACCGAGAACGCTGAATCAAATTGTTAAAAAGAAAGGGAGGTAAAAAGAGAAATACCTCTCATTGCGATTAAGACGAGCTCCAAAGTAGAAAAAAAAAAAAGTAGAAAACCTCTCATTGCGATTAAGACGAGCTCCAAAGTAGAAAGAAACAGAGAGCAACCAACAATCACTATGAACAGCAACAAGAGAAAGCCAATCTTTTCTCTGCATACCATCTCTAGCGAAATTGATACCAAGCGCAGGCTCAGGTAACTCCGGAGGCACTTCCTCTGCTGGTAAATTAACTTCCCATGACTCATTCGGATGTCCATACAAACACAAATTCTCCTTTTCTATACCAAACACACCAATTTAAAGTCAAATCTTCAGAAAAGAGACAAAAGGGTTTCTAAAATTAGTAATTTTTTTCTTACCCGGATCGCATTGAGAATAAAAATCATCAACATCTGGGAAAACAAAAAACAAAACAAGTTCAGGAAAAATCTAAAGGAATTAGGTTAGGATATTAATAGAAAGAGGGGAAATTTGTAGGTTTAGACCTTTGGTTAGAGCATGAAGAAGAGCAGTACGACGAGCGGTATAATCTTTGAAGATATCTTCAACGGTACGAGGGTTAGAGGAAACGGCGGCCATAGCTGTACAGATTAAAAATATTCAGAAGTTTATACAATAAGATGTATAGATCAGTGCTAGTAGAGAAGGATCAAGATCTGTATAAATGGATTTTGAGACTCTATGCGTTTGGGCATGAAGAGAGAACAGGAGATTGAGAGAGAGTTGACAGGAGATTGAAGAAGAAGATGGAAGAAGAGAAAAGAAGAATGAAAGAGAAAAATTACTTTTTTTTTATTTTTATTTTGGGAATTTGATTGCGTTAGCTAAAAGGTTTGGTAGTAGAAGAAGATGCGTAGCTTTATGTAAAAGTCTATTTATTTGGGCCCTTAAGTTTTAGGCCCAAACCAATAAATGCGTAGCTTTATGTAAAAGTCTATTTATTTGGGCCCTTAAGTTTTAGGCCCAAACCAATAAGCATGACGATTAAAAAAGACTTTAAACGATAACGTTTTGATAGTGGAAATCAGATTATTGCAGAGAATGACATTTGTAAACAATCTATCACATTTTAAGACAGTGAAACATATAAAGATAGGGTCTCGTTCTTGTTGTTGTGTTGAAATGTTCAGTCCCATTGTTCTTCCCAGAAATAAGTCCATTCTGAAGAGTTTACTGTCTCTTTACCATCTGCTAAAACAAGATCATAAGGAGAGTCCTCAGAGAATTCAGTTGGCATTGCTTTCCAGTGAAGTGATGGAGTCCATTCAGCTTCTTTAATCACTCTTAGTATCTCTGCAGCTACTAGTTTGCTTCCTTGTGCTGATAAATGAATCCCATCTCTGTATAATACCATTGCAATATAAGAAGCTTGGTTATAAGCTATAGCATTATATGGTATCTGCATGATGAAACTGGAAGAAGTCAAGTACTTACGTGAAGCAAACACTTTTCCAGTCATCTGTTTTCTGAAGAGTTGCGAAGAGATCAACTACTTCTATGCCGAGTTCTTGGCATAGCTCTACACAAGCATCTGAATAGGTCTTGCAAAGCTCGTTTGTGCGGATTACTTCACTCAAGTATGGGCTTATGAGAGAAAAAGAGACAAAGAACATGGAAATGTTATTAAGTCAGGAGCTAAACAAGGAGGAAGAGAGTGATATTGGAAAAGTTTTAGGGAAGTTTTAACCTTTGGTTCTGAAGAACTTTGGCTTCGTCTACTGGAGGACAACTAAGAAATATGATACGGGTCGTGTCTGAAAGGCTCTGAAACAGATCATAGAAAATGATGTTATAATTACACACTATGGAACCCCTTTACCACTTCAAAAAAAGTGTAATAAATCAACCAATTCTAGAGGAAGTAGTAACCTGAAGATGAAGAGCGATCTTCTTCATGTTTTCAACGTATTCAGTAAGTGGTACGTGAGGTCCTAGACCAGAAGGGTGAGGTGCCATTGAATCATTTCCTCCAAAATAAACAACCACTAGAGAAGGTTGTACCTCAGCATCCTGCACCCATTGGCATTTTAAGGTGGATGAAATACACACTTTAACTCAATTCTATCACATTACATAATGATGGGTGCTTGGAGAGTTGAGCCATTTAAAACAAACAACTTCAGATATATCAAGAAAAAGTGAAGTGACATCTCTCTTCAAAACAGATACAGGGTTCTGGTAAGCTTTAACCAAGACTATGCAACTAACACTTGTGTAATCACAAAGGAGAAAAGAGTACCTTGGGGAAAACTTTGTCCACAACTTCCAAAGCACGAGCTGAGTTCCATCCATAATAACCACGGAGAATGATGTCGGCCTATACATGTCAATCATAGAAATACAAACAGTCACTCACATGTTTATTCTAAAAGAGCACACCACATTTAATTTTGGCACTAAATGCAATTTCTTTTTTTTCTCCTGGAAAAACAAACGAAAGATAGCTTCTTACTTTCATTTTGAATTAAATCCAAATGGAGAAATAGTGAAATTAGGGTTATTAATCTAAATGGAGAAATAGTGAAATCATCATTTTCCATGAAGTATGACGAATTTAAGAGAACAAATGTATAACTACAATAAGGCGATCCAGAGATTGATGAAATGGAAGCGATACCTTGCGAGCATAGACCTCAGAGAGTATGGCGCCCCAACCATTATGACCAAAGCTCATCTGAACAATGGATGATCCAAACAAAACGATCAGAGGCCTCGACGGTCCAACCATTGCTCAAAACACACAATCACGCCTGTATTCCTCTGTTTCAGAGCTATTTCTTTCTTCACCGCAAATGATAAATAGGCCGGTGAAGATCAACAAAACTTACCGATCTTCTTTCTCACTCTTTTGTTCGTAGGTGTGTGAGATTAAATGCAATGAACGTCTCCTTCTGCAATTTATTTTTTATATATAAGACATAAATTATAAAAATTTAAAAAACAATAAAAACAAACAAAACTAAAACGTGAAAATAACCTTTTTCACGTACATTACTGTTATTTCCTTTTTTTAACGATCTGTTTCTCAAACTAGTTTTCTCTAATTTTTTACTTGAAAATATACCCAAAAAACATTAATGAAAAAAACCTTTTATTTATATATTTCTATATATGAAAATATCTTTTGTTTATTTCTTTCTTCTGTATAATCATTGAAAAAGAGAAAGTCAAGTGAAAAATAGTGAAGTAAATTTAGAAATTGGGTAGAGATAGAGATAGTTATGAGCAATAAAATGATATGGTCGTTGGTTGGTAAGTGAAACACAAAATTAAAGGAGCACCAAATGTATTAGATCAACCATATTTTTTAACATTTCATTCAATGCTCCCAACTCATTTTTTATGTACTATAGTTTTTATATAAATAACCACGTGAGAATGCTATTTGACCGTTGAATAATTATAGAAACACATTGTTTCTATTTTAGACAATGACAAAACTGTTTTAAGCCCAACCACTCTGATGCAAGAGAACTCAATAGAGAAAACAACTAAGAAGAGGAAAAGAAAGACTAACTCAGGAACCTAGAAACCGAGGGGTTCGGATTTGGATGATCCTGCGAAGCTCCTGGATGTGCCGTACGATGTTCTACTGGACCCGTTTACAGGAGCTTGATTTAGACACTCTAGAGCCAAGAATCTTCTCTTCTTTAAGCTCATTGAAAAGGTTTTTGCCTCATGAATTACAGGCACCTATTTCATTGAACAATTCTAGATAGAACCAGTGTTTTAGGACTAAAGTGAATCCATTTTTCTACGGTCACCAATCAAGTTCATGCAACCTTGTGTATGTAATAACATACTCACATTGGAAAATTACATGTGTATTGATACGAGCAACATTGTGTATGTTGACGAATCCATTTATGTCATTGTAACCAGTAAGGAGTTTCTCCAATTCCTTGTCATCATCTGCGAAATGGCAAAGAAACTTGTCAGAAACAACAACGATAATCTACTAATGGAAAAGAAGATCAGAGAAACAACCCTGGGATCGCTTTGATAGAGTAAGGTATCCGCCATTTCTGCAGTCTTTTTGAAGAAGATGGGGAGAGCTGGGAAGGTGGAAAAGTGACAATGGCTACCGCATTTAAAATCATCAACATACTTTTCAACAATCTTACAAATGAAAGCATGTCTGTTTCCTGTATAATGCATAACAATATGATCCTAGTATAAGATTCAGCTTTCATAAATTATAGATACAGGAGAATTTTAGTTAAATGCCTTGTTAACGTAATACAGGATAAAAGTTACAGAGAACTCTCTTAATTACCTTTTCAGAATAGTCACACAGGGGAGAGCAGAACGACTGAATTGCGTGCGATTCAGGCATTCAGCCCATGGATGCAATGTTACTGCTGTTTATGTGGAAAATACGGTACACGTTCTTAAGAAAAGAAGAAGAACAAGCTTCCTAACAAAGTAGCAAAGCCAGAAAAACAAAGAATAATTTGAACAACATCTAACTAAGCGATGAAAAAACAATATAAAGACATATGTCTTTAAATTAGGAGCATCTAACAAACTAAGTCCGTTCCTCCCAAGAAATTAGCAGATATAGAAAATTTGAGCTCGGACACATTTTGCTGCATAAATGTGGAAGGCAACAATATTGATGCATTTGAAACTAGAGAGAAGTTATCAAATAAGAAAGGGATACCACTCAACCGTGGAAATTTTGATAAAAATGTAGCACAGTGGTCTTGAGCTAGGGAAAGAACTGAAGAGTCTAACAGACTGACACAATCTATCGGCTAAGTAATTGCTTCTCCAAAGGCTTTCTCATTTCAAATTCATTGGAGTAATCATCTAATCCAGGATTATGTTTTCAAACAATGATATTAACTTACTAGTAGCTCAATTTATTCCAGAACAACATCCAAAGAATCATATGACCACGCTAACAAAATTACCAAAACACTACGCAATTCATAACTAAATTCTCAATGTCATGCCAGAAAAAAAGGTAGGGACAAGAAAGAAGCACCTGATCAGTCTCAGACGCAGTAGGCTTATCCTCTTTGGATGATGCAGGATGGGGCAAAGTCTCCGGCGACTAACTTGGACGAATCAGAAGAAACCCAAAATCGGGGTTTTTTACGGAGAAAAATGTCAAAAAAACCTTAAACTTTAACTCAACCTCCGTTTAATGCGCGAACTATTTTGTCCTCCAAAAAAACATGAACTTTCAAATTAACAGCCATTTAATACATGACGTTAAAT
>CM071719.1:12412662-12427324 GCA_036630335.1 Physaria fendleri | reverse complement strand
AAAAAAAAAAAATTAATGGATAATATTCTTTCTTTATAGATTTTAATTTAATTGTTGAAGAAGCAAAGAAGTCGATTCTCCCTTTACGTACCAAAAATTATTATATAAGGCTTATATATAAACCTCTCATGTCACCCATATATTATATATATAGGCACAGCAACAAGAAAAATAGCAACACCACAAACCAAGTCTTATTATCAAATATTTGAGTAATAATAAAGAATGGAGTCGCTGATAAAGTCCCAGCACGCACAGCAACTAGCGGACACCGGTAAGCATCCTAACACGGAGATGATACCGGCAACGGGACTGGCTATGTCATCGGACGAAAACATGATGCTTAAACTGATCCAACAAACTCACGCCCCAGATGCTCGTGAAGTCCAACTCCGTGGCATTCTCTCTCTCGTTGAGGATATTCTCGATCGTGCCACNTTTTTTTTTTTTTTTTTTTTTCTTTTCAATATTTCGTTTTTGTACGTATGGATCTCTAGCTTAATTGTTCCTTTGTAGATGCTTCCATTGCCCACTGAGGATAAATTGACGCAGTCAAGCATGATGAGTGTTCTTGATAGTGTCTCCTATGCTATTGATCGCGTTGCCTGCGAGGTATTCCTTTGCTTCTCTTCCAAGTTACCCTCTCTCTGTTTATGTTTAGTTTGTTTCACAATCATTAGGTTTATATACTTGAATCTATCCGTTTATAAAATATACTTCAGTTTGATCCTATTTGTTCCATTTCAACTTTAAATAATATTCCTAGACAACAATTAATCATTGTGATGAGACAGAACAGAACCACCAGCCACCAATTTCCGACCTAACTTGGAACCTAAGACAAAAAAATGTTTGCATGCTTCTCTTTATTCCTTTTCAGATAGCCTACAAATCTTTGACGGGTTCAGACGCCCACGAGATCACAATGTCTGTGTTTGAGCACCTCTCGAGCTTCCACTGGGACGGCAAGCTAGTTCTGACTCTAGCCGCGTTTGCCTTGAACTACGGGGAGTTCTGGCTTCTGGTCCAGTTCTACTCAAAGAACCAGCTTGCTAAGTCTCTAGCTATGCTCAAGCTCGTCCCTGTCCAGAACAGAGTGACCCTGGAGTCTGTCTCTCAAGGGCTCAACGATCTCATCCGAGAGATGAAGAGCGTCACCGCATGTGTAGTGGAACTTAGCGAGTTACCTGATCGATATATTACACCTGACGTTCCTCAGCTGTCGAAAATCATCTCTACTATCCCAATTGCTGTCTATTGGACCATAAGAAGCGTTGTGGCTTGCATTTCTCAGATCAACATGATCACAGCCATGGGACACGAGTACTTTCTTTAACTTGGCTTTGTTTTTATGATCAAACGCTAACACTAAACGCTTTATTTAACAAACAGCATGATGAACACTCAAATGGATTTATGGGAAACATCTATGCTAGCTAACAAGCTGAAGAACATTCATGACCATCTCTCCGACACCTTGAGGCTTTGTTACCGTCACATAGGTTCTGTTCAGTCCCATTGAGGAGTTATTCATCTCTCCGTTTCTTTACTGACACAATCCATTTTTCTTTTTTTCTTTTTTTTTTGGCAGAAAAGCAGAGGAGTGCAGAGTCCTTAAAGGTGTTGCATTCTCTATTTGACACAACGCACATTGATAACATGAAGATTCTCACGGCCTTGATTCATCCCAAGCCCCACATCACTCCATTGCAAGATGGGATGACCAAGAGAAAGGTTTCTGTGCAAGATCTATGATTAAAGTTGCTCAGTTGAGTAATAACATCTCTGATATATTATTTTGGAATGGTGCAGGTTCACTTGGATGTGTTAAGGAGGAAGACAGTGTTGCTGCTAATCTCGGATCTCAACATACTACAGGATGAGCTATCAATTTTTGAGCAAATCTACACAGAGTCAAGGAGGAACTTGGTAGGAGTGGACGGTAAGAGTCATATGCCTTACGAGGTTGTCTGGGTACCAATAGTGGATCCTATGGAAGATTATGAAAGATCTCCGAATCTACAGAAGAAATTTGAGGCTCTCAAACAAGATATGCCATGGTACACAGTGGATAGCCCGAAGCTGATAGAGAGACATGTGGTGGAGTTTGTGAGAGGGAGATGGCATTTCATGAACAAGCCGATACTAGTGGTGATAGATCCACAAGGCAATGAGGCTAGTCTCAATGCGCTTCACATGATCTGGATTTGGGGAACTGAAGCTTTCCCTTTCACCAAGTCTCGTGAGGAAGACCTCTGGAGGAGAGAGACTTTCTCCCTCAACCTCATCATCGATGGAATCGACTCTGTCATTTTCAACTGGGTATATTCAAATAACACACCCTGCCTTTTCTTTGATTATGTGACATTCTAAGGCTGAATCTTGACCTAAAATCATTACAGATAAACCCGGATAATTACATTTTCTTGTACGGAGGAGATGACTTGGACTGGATAAGGAGATTCACAATGGCCGCCAAAGCAACTGCTAAAGATTCCAACGTGAATCTGGAGATGGCTTATGTAGGAAAACGAAACCATAGCCACAGGGAACAGATCAGGCGGATCAGTGAGACAATCAGGGCTGAAAATCTGAGCCATAGTTGGGCCGAGCCCCCCTTGATGTGGTTCTTCTGGACTAGGCTTGAGAGCATGTTGTACTCCAAAATTCAACTTGGTAAAGCCGATGATCACGACGAGGTACACAAATATATATAATATATAGGGGATTTTATACAGAATAGTAGTAGTAGGCTACTAACTATTAATTAATTTGGGGCTTACGAAATTACCCTAATGTTCTTACTAAACTAAATATAGGTGATGCAAGGAATCAAGAAGATACTGAGTTATGATAAACTTGGAGGATGGGCACTGCTGAGCAAAGGACCTGAGATAGTGATGATCGTTCACGGTGCCATAGAAAGAACTGTGAACGTTTACGAACGGACTTGGAAAACCCATGTTCCGACCAAAGGCTACACTAAAGCAATGTATGACCACCATCACGATGAGGTCCTCCGGGAAACTGGAAAACCTTGTGGTCACTTTGATTTCCACATAACTGCTCGGAGTGGTCGGATTCCCGAAAAGATGAACTGCTTTGAGTGTCACCGTCCCATGGAGAAGTACCTGAGCTTCGCTTGCTGTCACGATGAAAAGCTGCACCAAGACGAGAACTATAACTTCTAAATTGCTTCCTTTTTCTCTCTTTTTAAGTAAATCTCAATTATCCAACAATAATTTCTGAATTTCCATGTTATTTTGTCAGTTCATTGTGTGTCGTTTGGCCTTTGTGTCCGATTGAAGTATTCCTAATAATTTCAATAATAAACACTTTCTTCTCAAATCCATGAATTCTTTTCTTTTTTTTTTTTTTTTTTTTCCCCCAAAACCAAATATTTATTAATAACCTTCAAAAGAATCACAATGTTTGATCCAAAAATGGACTAAGCCATGGTGGGACCGAGATGTCTATAGAACCTGAATATAACGGTAAATCCTTCGCGAACTTTACCAACGCGTCAGCAGCCTTGTTGTTGCGACGATCAACTTTGAGAAATTGATAGTACCTTTGATCTTGTGTGCTCATGTGCTGAATCTCCGTCGACGATCAACTTTGAGAAATTGATAGTACCTTTGATCTTGTGTGCTCATGTGCTGAATCTCCGTTGTATAACTTCGCAAGCGTGGCCAATGATCTGGGTTATGAAGTGCTTCTATTAACGTGCTTGAGTCACTCTCAAAAATCACATTCTTATAACCCATGTTCCGCATCAAGTGGTGCTAGCAAATCCATGAATACTTCTACAAGAATTTATAATATAATTCTAAAAATAAGGTTAATGGATGTCCATTTCTTCTCAAATCCATCAATTCTTCTAAAAATTCTTTCAGCTCTTCTAAAACAACATCATAAATTCATCTCATCGTCCAATATGTTTTTTTTTCATCTCAAGCTTTTGCAGTATTCTGAATTAAAAAAATAAAAGTAAAATAAAAAATAAAAATAAATAAAAAAATTTCTTCATCATCCCTCTACGGTTTTTAAAGAAAAAAAAAAAAAAAAAAAAAATCTAACTTGGGACGCAATCATATTCGTCTGACACTATTATGAGATGACTTGGGACGCAATCATATAACATTACTGTGAGATGAAAGCTGGTCTCTCCAACTACAACCTCTTCAGAGTAATAATGTCTGCATTACGATGTTTTATTAACTTATCAATATTATCCAATTGTAGGGATAAATACCTCTATGCTAAGTGCTAATGTAACTGAGCCTTCAAAGACCACACCAGAAACCATACATCTTTTTCTTTCAAGTACTTCACGTGCATTTGTGGATTCGTGAAGGTGAGCTTACTTTCTTAGGTCTCTGTTTGTAGAAATCTGGAAGTGGCTTCGCTTTAAAGCATAACCTTTGCCGTAGTTTACTCCCTTCCTTCTCCACACTCCTCTCCTCCAGCTTCTTCTCGACCTGTGCCTCAATCATGTTGAATTTCTCCTCTAGCTTCTGAAACGCCCAGAACCAGTAAAATGATAAGTGAAAAGACACTTATAAAACCAAAATATCTTTGACTTTAATATCACTCAAGCTTTTCTTCTTGCCTTTTTCCTTCTCTCTGCTCTCTCCTCTGTTCTTAGGCCAAACGGTGTAAAACAGCTCGGCGTCCTGCTTTTGGTTTCCCAAAAACTTTGTTAAAAAAGGGCACACATTTATACATTTGAATTCAGTGAACACTTCTTACTCCGCAGGGAGAAACTTCCATCTTCCTCCACATGTCTTTGCAGAAGAATCTAGAGCTATCTTCCCTCTGCACTTATTGTAACTCTTGATTACTTCTCTAACCACATGGGGACATACTAAGAATATATATGTTTTAATGGGTTTATTGAGCAGTTATTAACCTTCTGTTACTCGATAAAGTTGTGGACAAGGAGTCCTCAGCAATTCTATTTGCAGATACCTGCATTACAAGAACCATTAGCACTTGGCTGAGTGAAACACTGTTATAACGAATGCAGCACCTTGTGTGATGGTGTCCGCAGAGGAGTTTTGCATTCTTTGGTTGCTTTAGACGAAGCTTTTGACCCGTCAATTTTCCTTATGATGGACACTAATCTATTGAACTCTTTTGCAGGTGTGAAAGTGTAAGAGCTGCTCTTGTTGCTAGGCTTTTGACTTGGACTCCTTTCCGATGAGCCGTACTTAGAGATTCTTGGTGTGGTACTGCTCTTTGATTGTGAATCTTTGGATTTCTTCTGTAAAGACTGTTACAGATCAAGAACATAAGAAGCCAAGCCAGAGAGAGAAAGAAAACTCTTAGTTAATCATCATTAGTATAGCAAAAATATACCTTTAGTATAGGCTTCTCCACCACCATTTGTTGATTTTGACCTGTTGAAACTTTGCCATTGATATCTGACTCAGCCATCCCACAGTTCTCTTTTTCATCAGTTTGTCTATTACAAAACCCACCACCTTTTTCTGGAAGAATAGCAGCATCTAAAGATCCTCTTGGAATCTCAAGATCAGGTTTTGAGAGCCGCCAATCTTGTTGAAGTTTCTGTTGATGGGGTTGAGACGATTGCTGTCGAAGCAAGAGGGCCTCTTTTTCTTCAGCAGCAGCTTTTCGTGCAGCAGCGAGTTTCTTGTAGTGAGCTTCAAAGAAAGCTTTCTTCTGAGCCACAGAACCAGGCTTAGAGTATCTCTCAGCCTCTGCCACATAAGGGTTCTTCTGTGTCGAAAAAGCAGACCATTTTTCCCAGTCAAGTTTGTCGGACATGAATCTGCCGAAGGACACAGACTGTCCTAAAGCACCCAGAGCATCTCCTCCCTAAGACAGACACAGCAAACAGAGAACTTAATTTTGATTATTTTGAAGGAGACTTGGAAATAATAATGGACAAACTAACCAGAGGAGCTGTATATGAAAATGGTTGCATGAGACAAGCAGATTCTCCCATTTTTTTGGAACAACAATATTTAGTTTTTCTGATAGTCAAGTCTGAATTTCAAGAGATCTTACTTGCTAGTCACTACTATTATGTGGGAAGGTAAAGAAAAAAAAAACCTCACCTTTCTATTTGGTCCGTTGTAATTTTGCTTTTTAGTGTTTAAATTTGAATTCAAAAAAATGTGTGGGTGATGGGAAAACCCGTAAGAAAGAAAATCATTATTTACAATTTTACCATATAAAATATAATTTTACAGATTAATAGAAGTGGACCTCTGTTGACCAAAAAAAAAAAATAGAAGTGGACCTCCTTTTTAGGAGTCGTTTTTTTTTTTCTAGGCTTGGAGATTATCGGGTTGGGCCTGATCCGTAACGGGTAAAATCGATTAGGTTTTTTCTCTCGGCCTCTTTCTCTTCGTCTGCGACGACTAGTTAGCGCATCGGCATCTAAACCCTAATTTTGTCTTGGAAAAACAAAAAAAAATATTAGTAGCAGCGACTTTTATTACGAAATTCCGGGACTCTGTGTAGCTCTGTGTAGGAAATGAACCGTATTGGGTTTATAGGCGGATCATCGAAGGATGTAGTCCGGAGAACGTTTGCTGCAGCAGCTAGTAAAGCCAAGAAAGGTGGGAAAGGAGGAGGAGCTAGCGATGCCCCTAAAGGTTCCAGCTTGAGCAAAGAGATCAAATCCACTACTGTTGTTGGTGCTAATACTCTCAAAGATGGATCTGATCCCAAGATCTTACCTGATTCTGATTACCCTGATTGGCTCTGGCGTCTCCTCGATAAGCGGCCAGCACTTAGTGAGCTTAGGAGGAAGAACGTCGAAACTCTTCCCTATGATGATCTCAAACGTTTTGTCAAGCTCGACACTCGAGCTAAAATCAAGGAGAACAACTCCGTCAAGGCCAAGAACTGAGAGATCCTTCATCAAACATGTCTGTTCTCTTTACTCTCTCCATGTTGCGGTTTTGTTACATTTTTCTCAGATGTGGAACTATGCTTGCTAATAAGCGAATTCGTTAAGTACTTGATTTAGATTTCATTTCAAGTGTATGCTGTTCTTGTAAGTTCTCAGATTCCTAGTTTTTTTTTTTGTCAAGCTCCCACTCAGACTCGTAGTATATCTAAGAAATCGCTGCTTAATCTACTCTATGCTTTGAATATGGAGCCTTAATTACTTTGGGTTTATAATGCTTGCTTCTATAGTTACATTTTCCTGTTGTTACATTTCATAATCGGTAGCATTGCCATTGTGCTCTTCTCGTAACTTGTTCATCCTTAGACTCTCTTTATCAGTAAATCCAAGAAACTGATGTTTCTGTGAGTTAAGCTCGCGATAGCTTAGATAATTTGGTCGGTTCTTAAAGATACTGAAGTGACCTGATCCGTTTAAAGATCAGATGATTTACTGTAAAGCTATATAACAAGGGACCAAGCTCATTGGAGTGCATCAGTATTTTTGTTTCTATGCTATAGTAACCGTAGCTGACAAAATTGCTACTACTAATTCTTTATGGCTTACAACATATCTCCATACCCATAGAAGATTTAAGAGTCTGAAAATGAGAAGACAGTTTTTGGTACATTGCATGGGGGTTTTGTGGGCAAGTGAAGTGAGCAGGAACATGGATCTGGGTGACGAGACAACCACCATGATGTGCAAGTTCGTGGTTAGAGCCTCAGAAGCATCAATCACAAACCAAATAGAGGGATGATGTGATGATCTAACTGACAGGGGAGTTGAGTACATGGTGGAGGACGAAATGAAGGCAACAGGGGCAGAGAAACTGAAAATCTCCATGGAGAGGATAACTTTGTTGAAGGCAGCTCAGCTGAAGAAGACTCCAAAAACAGAGGAGGAAGATGATGAAGAAGAAGAGGAAAAGAAGGAAAAAGGAACACTGTCAAAGCTGACAGCAGAAGAAACAGAGCACATGGCACTTCAGGCTGCAGTGCTCCAAGAATGGCACATCTTGTGTAAAGATAGAAAATATATCAAAGTTAACCAAGATTACTACAGTTTCCAAGATCATGGTACGTAACAACAATCTTTTTTCTATTCATTTGTGTTGTTTCTTTGTAGGGTTTGATTGATGTTTTGTGAAACGAGATTATTTATTGTTTCATCGCCCTAGAGTACCATTTGGATTAAACCCCGAAAAACTCTTTGGTTGTGAACTGTGTCTGTCTCCCATACAATACAAGTGAGTCTCCCTTCTTGTTATCATCTTTCTACAAATACAAGGATTCCTATTATTGAATCCGACGAAGAAGTTTGTAACGTCCACAAGAGAGATCACCCAAGTCCGAATAATATTTAGGATGAGAGCATGAAGCTAACAGTGGCTGAAGTCCCTTCAAATGGCCCAATACAGGCCTTAAAAGTCCACTAAAATGTTTTTTTCTTTGTCAATCAAAAATGATTTTGTTTATTGATGTTAATGGTGATATAAGAGTTGATGAGAATGATGTATTATAACAAAAACACTATTCTCCCTCTCTCGAGAGTAATGTAGTTGAAGAGAAGTTTCAGAAAACTTTAAAAACAAGGTAAGTAAGTGAGTGAGGTAGGAGATAAGTCAATTTTGTTACCAATATTTTCTTAATATCATGAGGAAGATGTCAATGATTTAGCATATTTGTTGCAGCTCATTTCTTTTTTTTTTTTTTGGTGGTTGCAAAGTATAATTCAGTGAACTATCGTTAAAGAGGAAAATTCTAGTATATAATAATAATAATAATAATAATAATAATAGATAAGCTTATTGCAACATTCCAAATACATACAGAGTGCTGTTTTGATTTTCATCTTAAAAAGAAAACTGTCATCAAGAACAAATTTAATAATAAATGATGCATTAAGATCACAATAAATAAAAAAAAAAAGTAGGTGGAAATAATATAATATAAGGTGTATATTTTGTCGGCAAAAAGATACATACATATACACAACAAATTTATAGTATAACGTAATTGGCTAAATCAAATCTTTGCCCACTCGCAGTCCTTCTCCACGACCGACTATATCTTCGTAACGTCGCCGTTTTCATATTTCTGCAAAACCAACCAAAAATATCAAAACTCTCCTCTCCTTTCTTTCTGTTTTTTTTTTCCTCGTGGCATCATCGTAATTTTAATATTTTCTCAAAATTTTCTCTTGTAAAGATTCTTCATTCTCTGTCTGTCTGTGGCTCACATCCCACAAAGAAGAGGAATAATAAACAGGGGAAAATGGAAAAAGTTACAGTAAGGAGGAAGAAGAACTGAAGAAGAAGAAGAAGAAGAAGAATCGAAACGTACATTTCACATTTTCATCCCAGAGATTCTGCAGCAGCTTTACTTGTATTCATTCTCTCTCTCTCTCATATTTCCTTGAAAGAGTTCTCTTAATTTAATTAGTGTAATGTGCTGTGCATTACATTCAATCTCCCACCTCCTATTATCTATTGAGTTTCCCTTTTGCCTACTTGATTGGATCTGATGTTAAGAGATATGCTAAAAATCGACTACTATTAGCTCTATATCTCCCTTATTCAGCTTTCAATTTTTAGCTTCTTTCTTACTTGTTGATTTTGGATCTTGGTCATCCATCGAATCTATTAATGTTTATGGGAAGCCCAGATTAACTGATTTTTTTTTACTTACCTGTACCTTTCTTATCCAATGTGTTCATGCATAACATTTGAAGCTTTCGCTTGCTCAGATTAAAAGCTGAATACTTTTGTTCAATCAAAAATACAAAAAAGGAATACTTAGGTTTTTGTTATAATGTTTGATTTGTTTATGCAGGTTACTGACTGATTCAGGACTTCCTAATTAACATGGTTTTGGGTTTAAGCTCCAAGAGCAGAAGAGGCTCAGCGATTCAAGTTGATTACCTGATCCACATTCATGACATCAAGCCTTGGCCACCTTCTCAGTCCCTTAGATCACTCCGCTCTGTTGTCATCCAATGGGAGAATGGTGACCGTAATTCTGGAACAACTAATCCTGTTGCTCCTTCTCTTGGATCTGTCATCGGCGAAGGCAAAATCGAATTCAACAAATCTTTTAAGCTTCCCCTCACCTTGTTGAAAGATGCTTCTGCTCGTAACAAGGGTGTTGATGTTTTCTTCAAGAACCTATTAGAGCTCAACTTATACGAGCCTCGCAGAGAGAAAACACATCAGCTTTTGGCTACTGCGACCATTGATTTGGCTGATTACGGTCTTCTCAAAGAAAGTTTGAGCGTAACTGCACCCATGAACAGTAAGAGAAGCTACCGGAATACTACCCAGCCTGTTTTACACCTCACTATTCAACCGGTTGATAGACTCCGGGCCAGTTCTTCATCTATCAACAGCTTCAATGATGAAGCCAAGAATAGTGGTGAATCTGTCTCTGCCTTGATGAATGAAGAATACTATAAAGAAGCTGAGATTGCATCTATCACAGATGATGACGTTTCCTCCCATTCCTCCTTGACGGTTTCCTCTTCCACTTTAGAATCTAATGGTGGCTTCTCTGTGCGAACCGAAGAGGTAAGATGTCTATATTGTTTTGATAAGTTACGAAGGTGAAATGTTTCTAAAAATGATTTTATGTCTTATGCGCAGGAAGAACATGAGAGAGTAAACAAGAGTTCCAAAGTGAATAGCCACGAGAGATCACAATCAGCATCAGAGAGCAGACAAGGAGACATCGCTGACCAGATTCCATCACGTTCCTCCTCAGTAGATCTATCTTCTGTGTTTCATCTCCCAAAGGACATTCCTGATCCTGAACCCAACACTTCTGTTTATGGGCTGGAGGACCGTGCGAATGTGTTTGTAACTGATACTAACGAGAGCTCTAAGCTGGTAAGCACCATTCCACACAATAACAGAGAGATCAAATCTATGCCTTTCCAAGTTGATGATCAAGCACAAAATGCTTCGCCTAGAGATTTTGAGAATAGTCGAGATATGGTCAGTGATCAGGAATCAGAAACTATAGTGGAGAAATCGAGAAAGGTGAAGTCTGTTCGATCATCCCTGGATATTTCCCGAAGCACTAGCCGGTTGAGTGTATCCACTGAGCGAAAAGAAGCTAAGGTTGTGTATCCAAAGTCCACCAGTAACACAACTTTGGAGAGCAAAGTCAAGAACTTGGAAAGTAAAGTAAAGAAGCTTGAGGGTGAATTACGTGAGGCTGCAGCAATCGAAGCAGCTCTCTACTCCGTGGTTGCAGAACATGGAAGTTCATCAAGTAAAGTGCATGCGCCTGCTAGACGTCTTTTGAGGCTGTATCTTCATGCCTGTAAAGAAAACCATCTCTCAAGAAGATCCAATGCGGCTAAAACTGCTGTCTCCGGGTTAGTTCTTGTTGCCAAAGCGTGTGGAAACGATGTCCCCAGGTATGTTGATATTTTACTTTGCATAATTACTATTCTGAGTACACTTTTTTCAGAGTTTCCAAAAAAAAATTATGTTGTCTGTGGATTACAGGTTGACATTTTGGTTGTCAAACACTATAGTTCTGAGAACGATCATAAGTGATACTAGGGCCGAAGAGGAGCTGCCTGTATCAGCTGGCCCTGTACCAAGGAAACAGAAGGTTGAAAGAGAAACTGATAAACAATTGTCCTTGAAGTGGAAGGATCCCTCTTTGAGCAAAAAAGACATTGAGAACTTTGGTGCCTGGGATGATCCTATAACTTTCATAGCTGCGCTTAAGAGGGTTGAAGCTTGGATCTTTTCACGCATTGTAGAATCAATTTGGTGGCAGGTAATGCTGCTATGTTCTCTCTGCTCCAATTTCACTTTCTTAACTATAAAGTACCCATATTCTTTTCCATTGGTTGCAGACTTTGACACCACATATGCAGTCTTCGGCAGCATTGACTAGAGAGTTTGATAAATCCAATGGCTCTGTGTTAAAGAAAAGTTTTGGTAAGTCGAGATCTATGAACCAGGAACAAGGTGACTTCTCATTACAGCTATGGAAAAAGGCTTTCAGGGATGCACACGAACGTTTGTGCCCTCTGCGAGCTAGTGGGCATGAATGTGGTTGTTTGCCCGTGCTTGCACGTCTGGTAAACATTTATCCTTTTGAATTTTTAACTCTAATACATTACTCTTGAGTCACAAACGAATGCCCACGTTTTGTAACATAGATAATGGAACAATGCGTGGCACGACTAGATGTTGCCATGTTCAATGCTATCCTTCGTGATTCTGATGACAATTTCCCAACAGACCCTGTATCTGATCCCATTGCAGACTCAAGGGTCTTGCCAATTCCTTCTACAACATCAAGTTTTGGTTCTGGTGCCCAGCTGAAAAATTCGGTCAGTGCCCCAACTCAAATCCTTTGCAATGATACCTTAGTCTATGTGAAGCTCATGGATTTATAATTTTAACAACAGATAGGAAACTGGTCTAGGTGGCTGACTGATCTGTTTGGCATCGATGACGATGACGAAGATGAAGGCAGCAGCAGCAATGAGAATCACAACGTTGATAGATCGTTCAAGACATTCCATCTTCTTAAGGCGTTAAGTGATCTAATGATGATTCCAAAAGCTATGCTCCTCAACAGTTCTGTGAGAAAAGAGGTGCAAATGCAACATACAACTCAACACTTTTTATTCAGTAAACTTTATGCTTTTACTTGATCAAATATATCTTTGTCATTGTGAAGGTTTGCCCGATGTTTGTTGCACCATTGATCAAGAGAGTGTTGAATAATTTTGTCCCAGATGAGTTTTGCCCTGACCCGGTTCCTGATGAAGTACTTGAAGCTCTTAAATCCGAGGTGAGACCATTTTTTTAAAGATGGATCAAAGCTTAAGAAGCTAATGTTGCTAATAGAAACATGATTGCCTTTGTAGGAGGAAGCTGAGAAGGCTATTATGAACTCAAGCTATCCATGGATTGCACCTCCTCCAGAGTACTCTCCACCTTCAGGGGCTTCAGTCTCCACCATTATTGGAGACTTTGGACAGCGTCAAGCGCCACAATTATGCAGAATCAGGTCTTCGGTTACAAGAAAAGCGTACACAAGCGATGATGAGCTCGATGAGCTGAGTTCACCGTTGGCTGTTGTTGTTCTTCAACAAGCGGGTTCTAAGAAGGTCAATAATGGTGATGCAGATGAGACAGTCAGGTATCAACTTCTCAGGGAGTGCTGGATGATGAATGGTGAATGATCAGATGTCTTTCGATCTTTCAATTTATTACAAGTTCAGTTTATCCCTTGCAACGGTTCTAAATCTCTCTGATGTGTCAAAATCAGTGTCAGTTCGTTGTTTGTGGTGTTACGATGTATAGTTCGTAGTACAATCCTTATTCCACTGTAGTAACAGTACGACTACAGTACCGGAGATGTGTTTCGGCGAGATATATTTTGAATTCTGTCATATATAAAAGATACTCTGAATAAAAGGCAGATTGAACATTTTGGCTCATTCCAAGCTTTTGTATAGACTCATTCCAAGCTTTTAGTATATCATCCTCATCAACTCTACCAAAACTTTGAATTACAAGATTTTGCAACCAAAAACAATAGACAAAACAGAAGGTGCATTACGGGTTTAAATAGACGGATCAAAATTTATAAAGCAAAGCTCAGAGGATTAAACTCTAGCCTTTGCGGTATGACTCTGCTGTTCATCATCACAGAGTCAGCTTCTGTGAAGGCTCCAAATTCACCTGCTTCAGAGGCAAAGCTGCCAACAAACCCTGGAGTCAGCTTCTGTGAAGGCTCCAAATTCACCTGCTTCAGAGGCAAAGCTGCCAACAAACCCTGCCAAGTTTCTGCTGTTGTGGCACCACCAGCATGAAAGTCTAGAAGTTTTCTCTGCCTCCTGTAGTATTCTTCCAAGGGCTTCACCTGATGCATCCCCGTTAGATATTCAGTTGAAACTACCTTGTAAACTAGATAAAACAACATTGATCATAAACCAGAAAAGTACCTCCTGGGCGTAGACATCGAGAATCTCCCTCCGAGATTTGAAAGCAACAGGTGAGTGTAACAAAGAGCTGAGGAGCTCTTGTCGAGGCAGAGCTGTTTCATTTAGAACATTTCGGTTTAGTAGAGGCTCCTCAGAGTATTTCAGATTCACAACGAGGTCAATCTCAGCGATTTCATCAAGAGTTTCCTGAAAACATTCAGAACAGCTTTGAGTAATCACTAAAACACAATAATCTTATTGGAGGGCAAAGTGAATCGAAGATCTCTGCTAAACAGTAGCAAGAGCTTTAGGTATTCAAAACAGTGTAAATAGCTGTACATTGTTGTAAAATGAAAAAAAAAAAAAAAAAAAAAAAAAAAAAAAGAGAAAAGAAACTCACAGCTTGAAGACGAGTGCGGGGAATCCCATCAAGAATGAAACCTGTTTCCCCCTTCAGATATCCTTCTTCGAGCCGCTTTGATAGCAAAGCAAAAATAACGCTTTTTGGAACAAGCTTTTGTTCATTCACAGCACTTGCAATCTATAGAACAAGAGTATCATTTATTAAAAAAAAAAAAAGCATTACAAACCAAACCATAAACCCGATCAATGTTGTATTTTCTTTACAAGTATCTATGTAAATTGAGGAATTGTTAACAAACATAAATGATGCCATACAATCTTCTACAATGACTTCATACAATAGGACTCAAACTTGTTAGAATCATATATGGGCCTAACTCAACACCCAAAAGCTAGCTCAAGGGAGGAGGATTGCCAATC
>CM071719.1:12252666-12281991 GCA_036630335.1 Physaria fendleri | reverse complement strand
ATAGGTAGCATCACAGCAGCGTAGTGCCTGCTTCCAAGAAACTGAGATGTCGAGTTACGAACGGATCTCCAAGCCACAAAGAGTCGCCAACCGAAGTTCCTAAGCTGCACATATTTCTAGTGATTCCTACATGTCACGCTTATTGTTTCTTTTCATTTTGATCCCATGTAAACAGAGAGAATGAAGCTGATTATTAGGTATTGATTCCGGCATTGGTTTCTACATTTGCGTATTGAGTAAAATTGCAAAAACAGATGCATTTGTTTATTAGTTTTGTTGGAGGAGAGACGGAAGCAGAAAAGCGGAGAAAAGTGATTGACGGAGGAGAGGGAGACAAGTACGAGTGAGGGTTTTGAACCAGTCATCATAGAACTCATTGAATCGGTAAGAAGGTTTCTTGCGAGAGAAGAAAGGGAAAATGTATTTTCTTTGGGAGTGAAGAAGCCAAGAATGGAAGATTTATCAGAGGGTTTAATCTGTTTTCAACGAATTAAATACTTTAATTTATTTGAAAATCTTATATGTAGATAAAACAGAACCATACAAGAATGTCATCAAAAATACTTTTAGCCACACTTAATTAGCATCAAACCAACTCAGTAAGCAGAACCTGAACTTTTTTTTTTTTTTTTTTAAAAAAAAAAAAAAAAAAAAAAAAATAGAAGGAATTAATTCCAAAATCGACATCAATATCTCCCATCAATCGCACGAACCACGTGTGCTATATTTCATCGTGCAAGTTGCAGAAAACAATGCATTCTGTAGAGACGCACGTAGCCAATTAAGAAATATAAATTCCCATTTAATGTTGGTCACTCAACCATATCTCACTGACCAATCTTTTTTACCCATTTATTCTCTCTTTAAACTTTTACATAGCCAAACGTCACAGTCAGTTAACTCTATCAAAATCAATCTCACACGACACGACGTCGTTAAAACCGATCCTGTAACTTCATCTTCTTCCTCATTCGCCACTCTATAAAACAAACTTCTCAGTTTATTAAATAATTCAACTTTTTTCTTTTTTTCAGAGCTCACTCTATCTCTCTCTCAAAACCCTAACCTTTCTCCATGGGATTTCCCGTAGGTTACACAGAAGTTTTCTTACCGAAGCTCTTCGTACAAACGCTTACGATTCTAGGTTTCGTCAGAACAGTCGTCTTCTCCATCTTCCGCTTCTTAGGTCTCTCAGATTTTCTCGAAATGGATCAAACCTGGCCCGATTACACTTCATACCCGACCCGAATACCCGAAACCCGTTCACCCTTCTCCGCACTTCTAATCAGAGAAATCTTACCAGTAATCAAATTCGAAGAAATAACCAATTCCGGCGAAGATTTACCAGAAAACTGCGCCGTTTGTTTATACGAATTCGAAAGAGAACAAGAGATCCGGTGGTTAAAAAACTGTAGACATATATTTCATCGGAGATGTCTTGACCGTTGGATGGATCATGATCAGAAGACGTGTCCGCTTTGTAGAACACCGTTTGTTCCAGATGAGATGCAAGATGAGTTTAATCAAAGGCTTTGGGCTGCTTCTGGTCTTCACAGTGAGTTCTGTCCCGTGACTGAATTATTATAGAAGAACTTACGACGTTTTTCTTTTGCGTTTTGCATCCTTTGTTTTCTTTTTTTCTTGACTTTTCACCCTTGTACTTTTGATTTTGCTTTCTTTACCCCCTCCACCCTTACTGACACTAATTAGATTTGCCCTCTTTTATGTGTTTATAATACATATGATTGAAAGATGAGCAATAACATTCGCAGAAAACAAAAAAAAGAGTAAAAAGAAAAAATCTGAGTTAATGAGAGCATCTCCATTGAGGGGTTGTTAAAGAGTACCTTACAAGAATTTTAATAATAAAAAAAGAAAAAGAAGAGAAAAGAAGGAGGATCGACCCTTGTTTAACGATTTTAAGAACTCTATAGAAACCAGGTTGTTACACCTGTCCCATTATAATAGGCTCAACTTTTCTAATAAACATTTTAGTTTAATTTAACAGATAAACTATTTAACAGATAAACTTATTAAAATACTAATTTTCTTGGGTTTTTAAAGAGTATCACCGATGAAGGTGGTCTGAATATATTGAAAATTAAATTAAATGCTAAATTATGAGTAAAACCAGAATCATTCCTTAAATCAGGTCTTATGTATAAGATCTGGATAAAATCGATCTTTGTTTTTTATAATCCAACCAAGTCATGTGGTTCTTTTTTTGTCGATTGAAAGTTTTGACCTTAATTTCCAATTAGAGTAACTTATCTTAATTAGTGAGGAGTCTAGTTCTTGAATATTTTAAACCGGGAGTAGTAAAGATCTTGTCAGAAGTTGTCTCTGACCAGTGACCAAATCTGTAGTGTTTTGTTGTGATATTATAGTAATAAAACAATTTAAAATGCAGACTTACCTTTTTATCTTTAGCTTAACTAAAAGGATCTAAATTCAATGGATCATGGTAATGCGTAAAGTCAGAATCTGGTAACATGCTTTGGTCTGCAGATCGATCAGTCAATTCAACCGTAATAAATCAAAAATAACTTCTTTATTTGAGTAAAATAATACTACAAAAACATCCAAAAATCTTGAAAACCGAATAACAATTCTGATTTAATTGATTGGTACATAAGTCCAAGAACCGGATGTTGTATAGTTATGTAGTATATTACTGAATATAACACGAGATTGTATGTAATTTGGTAAAGAGAAGACATGTTTTGAACATATAGAGATGATAATTGAAGTGGGTAAAGGTTAAAAATGGGGATAGTGGCATTTTACTATTTGAGTAATGATTGAGAAGATGAACAATACAATTCAACAGCATTTTCTAGATTTGATGTACTAGAGAATCTACTTTTTATAATAGACTTTAAGGCATTTAGTAACAACAAAGCAATTAGATGTCGTAGTAGACTACTAGTCCACACACACACGTAACAAAATAACAATATAATATAAAATATGATAAAAGGTACTCCTCTATGTTCTAGAAATACATTTGAAAATTGTTATAGTTAGCAAACGGAAAAAAAAAAAAAAAACGGATATAGAGGATTGTTTTCTGACCGTTGGATCTATTGTCACGAGTGTAAAAAAAAAAAAAAAACGGATATAGAGGATTGTTTTCTGACCGTTGGATCTATTGTCACGAGTGTGTGCTATTTTCTTTATAAAGTCAAATATGGTTGTTGACTTGATTCTCTAGTCCTATTTTGACATTGTAAATGTATTTATGGCTACACTTTTGATAGCCAATGCTTATAAGTCACGTAACGTTTTCCTAGAAATTTTAATTCAAATGCTTAATGATATTTGTTAGTTTCTGAGAATACCTCGAGAAACTTAGAAATTCAAATGAGGACGAAGAAAAATTCTATTTCTTCTGTAAACGATTCTATTAAACAATTTTTTTTTTTTTATATTACTCTGGTTCAGCCTAGACCGACATACAATCTTATTCAATGTAGATTATATATCGAATTAAAACCATTATTTCAGATCTGGCATTGATTGTGTTTGCAGTCTTAAAAAGCATATCTAGATAATCGGCGTTAATTTTCCGAAAGTGTTCCGTGGTCTAGTAGTAAATGCCACTTTAGTTTTGTTTCAGGGCCAAATTAGAATCCTCTACAAGATGACCCAAAAATAGAAATGAGACTGCAAGCAATTTCAACGGCTAGGATATCTCAAAACTTGCAAAACCATCGATCTATACTCCGATTCAGCTAAGAATCTAGAAACAATGCTTCTTAGATTTCCAAAACACTAAATAGCCACTAAAAAAAAACATGCAATAGACAGGAGTGTTGCGACTAGTATACAAAAAAGAATACCAAATTTCATCACAAAAGCTTTGAGTTGCAGGTCTGTATGAACTGAGTAAAATAATCCCTGGTCAATAAGTCTTTTGAGATAATGATAACCTTGCATGCAATATTCAAATGAGACTTCTTTGGAGCAGAAGAATACAGACAAATATGTGTATAACAACAATGATATTTGGTCATGTTATTGTCAGATACATCAACTTCCCTATAAGTCTTCTATACTCTTCAGGATTAGGCAAAATCTGGTTCTTCAGTACAATCACTAAGTTTGAGACTTGGTTCCATAGGTGTGCTAGACGGATTACATCCTAGCAAACTTGTTTCTTCTAAAATCCTTGAAGTGTATTTTCTCTGACATATGGAGATTCCCTTGCTGTTTCTGGCAATTTCAAAACTCCTAAAAGTATCTTGATGCACCAAAGTTACAAAGTTAAACACAAATGCCAAGTCCTTTATTGATTTCTCCACAACTGCATCATCACTGTTGGCAATAACAATGTAATCCACATACATTATTAAAGAAATATAACTTTTTGAAGTATGTCTGATGAACAAGGTATTATTATCAGAATGAGATTTGATGAATCCCAAAACAATTAGAGTGAAACTAAACTTGAAAATCCATGGCCTAGAAGTCTGTTTAAGTCCATAAATCAACTTCTTTCACATGCAAAACATAACTGTTAGACAGTACCATCAACATTGAGTTTGACTTTAAACAGCCTTGACTTTTCTTGTCAATGGTAACTTCCCATGTATTGGTATTCATCAAAGTCTGATTTAAAAACTCCAAATCCTCAAGAAAAAATTAAAAAACAAGAATCGTAAATGCCTGATTTAACTTTCATTAAATTGTACTTCCAAATATTAAACATCAACATAGTTATTATTGTTTTCCAGTTTCCCTCGTATATAAAACAAACATACACCTTTTACAGCTTCCATTGGGCTATGTCACAATCTTTTGCTCCCAATTTTTAGCAAAGAAGCTTTTCTTCATCAATCGACTGAAACTGGCTTCATCTCTTCTGCTTCTTTCCTTAGCTCATCAAACAGAACAGACGACAAATATCTCTCTCCAAAGCTCGCATGAACCGTCTATTTATTACAACACAAAACAATCTTCAATCATACCAAAAACATACATATCAAACCAAACCAAAGGCCCAAAGACACTTACCACAATGAGTTTGCCTTTGTTCTCTGGCATTTTCGCTAGTCTAAGTGCTGCTACGGTGTTAGCTCCAGACGATATCCCAACCTTACAAGTTAGTTTTCTTACTTAGTACTAGAAAACAAACAAAAGCAAATTATCTCTGTAGATCATCAAAAACACTTACCATGAGACCTTCTTTCAATGCCAGTTCTCTAGCCATATTTATAGCATCCTCACTACTAACCTGTTAACAATATTCTCAAAACATAAGATTTTCAAAGTTGAGTGAATATTGAAAAAGATGGAAGCTTTAGCCTTATACTTTACCTCAAGAACTTTCTCCATAACATCCATATCCAAAATATCCGGTTTAAACCCAACTCCATTGCCTGTGATAGCATGTGGACCTACCACAAATGTTCAAAACTCTAACATCAGCAACCTCGAAAACTTGAATCTTCCATTGAAGGTTCAAATTTTTTACCTGGTTTGCCACCGTTGAGTATGTTGCTTTCAGCAGGTTCCACTCCATATATCTACCATTAGCAACACATTCATGATCAAATATCAATCTCTTCTTTTTGATATTCATAAGTTGCATTCAGAACTTAAAAGACAATCACCTTAACATTAGGGTTTTTAGATTTAAGGTATTGCCCAACTCCAGATACTGTGCCTCCACTCCCAATTCCCATTACAAATATATCAACATTTCCAAGAGTATCTTCCCAAATCTCAGGACCAGTTGTATCATAATGAATCTACATTCATTATCTCAATTCATTGTCAAAAACCTAACCTTTCAAGGGTAATGATAAAGAGATCACTTTCTAAGTCTGAAGTACCTGAGTGTTAGCTGGATTAGCAAACTGTTGACACATAAAAGCATCAGGAGTAGAGTCAAGGAGGTCATAAGCTTTCTTAACAGTACCACCCATTCCTTTAGTTGGATCAGTGAGGACAAGCTCAGCACCAAAGGATCTCATCGTCACTCTCCTCTCCAAGCTGGTGTAAGAAGGCATTGTCATTATAATCCTGTACCCTTTCAGAGCTGCCATGAAAGCCAAACTTATACCCATGTTTCCTGAAGTAGGCTCTATCAATGTTGTCTGGAAATCAATTCAACGGGGTAAGAAACTACTTAATTCAGCATTAATTAGAGATTTACATATGGGAGAGAAAAACAAAGCTGATTACTTTTCCAGGGGTGATTAGTTTTTTCTTCTCTGCATCTGCAATCATGGCTATAGCTGGTCTAATGACAACAAAAATGGAAAAAAATCAAACTTTTTTTCTTTCCACACAAGATTTCTAGTAATTGAAGATTTAGATATTCACAAGAACCTGTCCTTGATGCTACAAGTAGGCTGGAAATGTTCTTGCTTCACTGCAATGTAAGCTTCACATCCTTCAGTGACTTTGTTGAGAAACACAAGAGGAGTTCTTCCAATAAGCTATACAACATTAAGATGAATTTGTCAATCAAAATCGAAAGAAAGAAGTAAAATTTACTAAAACCCAGATCCAAATACAAAACGGTTGGTTAGTTTGGTTTACCAGAGAAGCATCGCGTTTGGCTTTAGTGGAAGGGAAGTCTTTAGGAAGATCTCTGAGTCTCTGAGCAAAAGAAGAAGAAGAAGGAGATCCAACGGTGGAGAAGAGTTTTCTCATGGTGTGACTGATACAGGGGATTGTATCTTTCCTCAGTAACCTTCTTGAAACAGAGGCCATTGTTGACTGAACGAACTAAACAAAGTTTGAAGAGGCTAAAAAGTGGAAGAAGTGATAGGTAGAGAAGAAACAGAGAAGAAGGTAATCAATCAGTCATATAGATGGGTTAGTGGAGAAGAAAACAAAATACATTGTATCATCATCCACTTGTGTGGAGAAGATATAATATTGTAATAAAATAAAATTTGATTCTTGGGTGTACGTTAAGGGTTCTTGTCAGAGTTCTACTACTGAGACTTTTAGTTTAGTACATTCACTGAATGGAATTATCAAATTAACAGTCAAATTCTTACACCTATTTCTTACAAAATTTCTTTTACTTTTCCTTATAATCTGTTTTTGTTGAAAAGTATGTGATAAATGGTTTACCAGTTTTGTGATGTGTTGTGTTGGATTGTGTCTTAATTCGAATAGGATTTTTAGCCAATTAGAGGAGGTAGGTGACACTGACACGTTTAAAATACCTAAACAATGCTGAACCGGTAAGTTTGAAATCTCAGAACCGTTTCACTGACGAACACACTGAATGTAAAGTTAATACTACTGCCTCTGTTTATAAAAGGTTTTCCTATTTTCTATGTAGTTTTATTGATTAGTGCTGCCTTTCTAACGTTTTACTAATAAGTGTTTTATTCAATAGCTCTCATACACTCAAAATATGTTTAGTTAAAATTAAAATCATTATTAAAATGTATTTTTCTAAACCCGATTATGTTATGATCCAGATGGAGTATAGGTTTTTATACTAAAATCTATGTTAGACATCTTTCATCTTTGATCGTAATAGATGATTTTTTCTTTTTTGTTAATTTAATAGTAGAAGTTTTTTGCGTTGAACTTTTGGGAAAAGATAGCATTAAGACGGTACATCATAGATACAAACATGAGATTTGCTAGTCCAGCCTAGTAATCCTAGTAAGCTCTGATTTGAGGTATTCCTTTTGAGTGGTTATGCTTAGGTTTGGCCTAGGTTTTGTTTGTTTCGTTTGTAGAATGGTCGCAAGCTTGTTCATGGTCATTGGCTTTGGTTATTATTAGTTTCTCTCTGTTTGCATCTTTTGGTTGTGGTGCATTTCCAAGGCTGAGACATTGCGTTCTCTTTGCCTCTCGCCCCCCCCCCCCCCCNAGCTTCAGCCTTTTTATTTGTAAGGCCATCATGCATGTCAATTCTTCGACTTCTCCAGCGACACCAGAGTTTGACGTGGCCTTCATTACTCTGGGCTTGATTCTCTACAAAGTTTATCCTTCTGCAGCAGAAGTTTATTAGGTTCATGTTCGCAGCTTCATCACCCTTCTCTATTGACATTACTCTCATCCTCTCTTTGGTTTATACTCTCTTTTCGGGTTATATTGAAAGTATATTGGTGCCTAGATAGATGTTTAAGCTTCTCGAGAATTTTTATCTTCTTCAGCTTTGGTATAAGACCTAGTTTGTTCCCTTTTAGTATTGTATTTTTGGTTTGTAATATGATCCTGTAAAAACGATTCCTATCATATACCTATCTGTATCTGTGTTAAAAAAGAAAAAAGAAAAAGGAAGAAGAGATTATTCACCGAGTTCATCAACCAGCCACCAAACCCTATTATACTATTTCCGTGTTTTAACCATCTCGAGCCATGATGGCTCGTATACATGGTCACTACATTTTTTTTCTTTTTTTGTCAGGATTTCTTTCTTTTTTCTTTGCGCGAGAACTTAATTATTAAAATTTTAAATTCCAAAAAATATATTAAGACCTTCTTTCCTTACTCGCTCCTCTCTCATTGGTCTGTTCCTGCTGCCGCCGTCACCATTTTCCTCCGCCATATTCAAATATTTCCTCCGCCGTCTACACTCTCTGTTTCTCCTCTGGTTATAAGGTAATACACTCTTATATTCTTCTTATTTACTGCTTTTTCATCGTGATTCTCCATTGTTTATATCTCTATGCGTCTGCTGCTTGTTCGATTGTATCTTTTGATGAATTAGATGTTTATCTGTCTTTCGATGATGTTATCCACTCTATTCCTCCTTAATTTGACTCTCCATTGTATCAATTTAGGGTTGTTACCTCTGCCTTTTGTTTCATATTTGGTATTGTCACTTTTCAATTCATTTTTGGGCTTAGGGATTTACTATTTCATGATTGGGTGCTTTTTCACATTCTCAAGAGAAACTTAATTTACATCAAAAAGAGAAAGAGATTTTTGAATCGATCCCGAATCCTTGGAAGTGAAATTTGTATTTTAAACTCGTGGTTTGTGTGGACCTAGTTAATTCATTGTGATTTACATGCCAGATTCAGTCTTAACCTTTTTGAGTGATTAGCATGTTTATGGAGTTTAATTTCTATTTAGGTTGTATAAATTTTCTTCTTATTTATGAGTTTGGTGTTCTGTTTCCAGAAATTGCTTGAGATCAGTCTGAGCTCAATGCTCATTGACCTGAACTATTTTCTACTTGTGTACAGCATACTTCTTATAGTGGGGATAGTTATAAACTCAACGAGCGGTGTATCTGAAGACTGGGTCTACAAATCAATGTCAGAACGTGAAATGGCCATCATCAAACCAGAGGTAAGCTTTGATACTTTAACTATAATGACTTTCTTCGCTTATTATTAGCTTACTAACTCACATGAATATTTTCGTTACGTTAGTTATCAGCTTATCATATAGAGTGAGGGTTCATATGTTTAGATGTTTTGCTTAAATGCAATAGCAAGATCATATTTTGGACACATTACAAGTTTATTTTATACTTATTGTTATTAGTCTCCAATTCTTTTCATATGCGTTTACGTGACCTACTTGTACTTCATAGATTCTTCCCATACTAATAGGGTTTTAGTTTTGATTGTTATGTTCTTCATAGTTATATTGAGTTACTGAATGACTAGTTGAACTTTTACCTTGCACCAAGACTAATTTCTTTTTATGTGGCATCAACAAAAATGATGAAGTCCTATATATGGCTCGAAACTGCTGATGGCTCAATCCAACAAGTGGAACAAGAGGTTGCTATGTTCTGTCCCTTGATATGTCAAGAAGTATTACAGAAGGGTGTTGGATCTTCTAAGAACTACGCAATATCTCTTCCACAGCGAATCAATCCGGCCATGTTAAGCCTGATTTTTGATTACTGCAGATTTCACCAAGTACCTGGACGTTCAAATAAGGTTTAGTTGACGTTTTTAAATTGGAAGTTAAATTGTGATATGTACAAATGTTTATGCTCTTTTTACCTTTTAGGAACATAAAATTTATGATGAAAAATTCATCCGGATGGACACAAAGAGGCTTTGTGAGTTGATCTCAGCTGCTGACAGTTTGCAGTTGAAGCCATTGGTTGATCTTACTAGTCGTGCCCTTGCACGAATTATTGAGGGTAAAACCCCTGAGGAGATACGAGAAATATTTCATTTGCCTGATGACCTTACGGAGGTATGTGGTGCCCAACATCATCTCTTTTAGGAGGTGTCATTCCTAACTTCTCTATTATAACTTTTTGTTATGATTTATCAGGAGGAGAAATTAGAGCCTTTGAAGAACACAATGGATGATCCACGTATTCGATTGTTGAATAGATTGAATGCTAAGAAAAGAAAGGAATTGAAAGAAAGAGAGAAACTAAAGGTGTGTTGAGCATTATATTTAATGTTAAGTTAGGAATTGGTTTGTAAGAATAAACTATTATATTTTATGGCTATTTCCATGTCCTAGAGTGTCGAGGTTGAAGAACATGTCGATGAGCGTTCTGTAGATGACCTAATATCATTTATTAATGGCAGAGGTACTTTTCTTAACTTCATATCTCTCATGTATGTCACGCTCATTTCTCCTTTTCTGCTCTGAGTTGTCCAGCATGTTGGTTACACCACATATCGGTTCATGTCTGGAGAGTGGAGTCTGTGTTCATGCATAGATTCAACTTTGTGATTTTTGATCGAGAGTCTCACTTTCTTGTGCTGTAATTTCTGGGATATTTATTGGTCAATTTTCATATCAGTTTACTTCTTGCTTATTCATTTGTGGCCTAGTTGATAGACTATTTGATGTGTGAGTTCTTTCTCTTCTCCTTTTCTACTTCCTTTTAAAGCTCTCATTGTAGAGAGGGATAATTATGTTTCACAGGTCCTAAGTTGGTAAAGACTCCTAAGAGCAAAAAGAAGAACAAGAAAAGGAAGGAGCAGATTAATGGTACTTCAATGGGAAAATGTGAAGGTTCAGAAAAGGTTTAAACTAGTTTATCTCTGATTGCTATTTCTTGGTAGTGACCAAATTACTAAGAGCGTGCCTTCTTAGGATTCAAAACATAATCTTCATTCCGAAACACGAAGTGCTGAGATTGTTGACAAGCGTGCGTCCAACTTAGAAGATGTATCTAACTTACTTAATTTGGAAGATGACATCTTTACACCAATGACTGAGTTTGAAGATGGTTATATAGATGATGACATTGATCCAGCCATGAAGGAAATGCTTGATAGGTATGTCGCTATTGTTTGAACTCCTGCCTGAAGTATTCGTTTTGTGCTGAATAATTGATATCAGTCCTTCCTCAAAATATACCTTTTACAAACCTTGTCTTCTAGTAATCTCATGCGACTAAATGTGCACACAAAGTCGTATGGGTAGATCTACATCGAATTGTGTAGCCATTAAGTGAGACTAATTAGATTTATTGAACTTTATGCAGAGAGGTAGAGGATTTTGCTCGGAGATTGAACTCTAGTTGGGTCCTATCGGTAGGACAATGAAAGCAGACTGCACTTTTCCATATATGGCAACAGGGCTACAAGGTATTGACAGGAACATGCTATCCCTTTTCTCTGGTTAGTCTTTACATTTATGGTAACAGTGTAGCACAAGGTGCTGTTCAACTAAACCACATCGGTTCTCAACTTTGAACACTTCAGTCTTCGACATAACTTTCCATGAATGATGGTAGATGGTTTGGTTTGGTTTGCATGGGTTTTGAACTTTGAATGTCCTTCTGCAGGACACAAGGGAAGCTGAAAACGCTAAGCCTAATGGCTGGAACAGTTTTGGTGAGATCCCCACTAGCATGTAAGCTATTAGAGATAGTGGTTTTCTGCCACCTTTGATGTGACCCTCCTGTATTTTTTTCATAACCTTTTTTTATCTTACGTTTAGTCCTTTATCTTAAGTATATTTATGTTAAATTTAAAAGTTAAATAAAACAAAGATGGTTGGATAATATAGTTGGTGAGACTATAATGACTCTCTTCGTCCGGTTCTTAGTTTTTGTCTTGTTTAGGAGTTTAAAATATCATATATTACTAATCATTTTGGACACAATTTTTAATTGTTTATTGGGTATTTATTCCATCTGATATTTTCTTTAATCATGATATTCAATAATGGTTTATCAACTTGTATATGTACGATATACAATACAATAGTCGTCTAATGAGTACTTAATACCTCTTTTAGTAAGAAACATACGTCACACGAACCAAACTTAATCAATATACAATTTTTTTTTTTTTTTGTCAAGGTTCAATATACAATTTTTTTCCATAATTTTAAAGCTTTTTATATCTACAACTTCGAATATATAATAGACGTGTATCAACAACTATCATCCATATATTGGAAATAATTATGTACAACAAATTAATATATATACAAATTGGGTTGAGTTAGTTGTTAAGTATCTATTGATCAATCAGATTATCTGATAGATAAAGAGATGGCATTAGTTTATTGGTGTGTTTACATCGCAAACTGCCAAATTTTCGTGGACCGAATAAAGCATTAGAAAACAAAATTTTAATTAGTTGATAATTAATTAGTGCTAATATTATATATGACTGTCCACTAGTGATGTTTTAGTTTCAACGGATTGATATTTAAAGTATTGTAACATTTTTCCGGAATTTTTGTGTTGCCATGTCGGTCAAATCATCGCATGCTTATGGCATTTCATTTAATTTAGTAATCATATATAAAGTGCTTATTTTTATTTATTGAATGTTAAGTCAGAATATGACGGCTTTGGAATTTTAATATATGCTCACGATTTTTCTTCAATAAAATTCTTGTAAGGTTTAAAACGTTCTATTTTATCAAAAGTAAATATAAACTTGTTGAAAAATATCAAAGCTTATAAGATCTTATTCGAATAATTAAGACCATTAGGATATAACGACCTAATATAAAATTCTCTATAAAATATACTGTACAAAGAAAAAAGCCCCAATATAATTAGCTTTATTACGTCGCACTAGATGATAACTTCTCGTGCAATGCAAATATTCTTGTGATGATTTTATTTGATTTCATTTATAGCACACAAACATTAAATTTTATTTGCTGCCTATATATAAAATTAGATTAACAAGAATCATGTGGCATAATAATAGATAATTTTAAAAATTCATCTCGATAAGTTGTAGATTTGGATTTCGAATCCTGCACTAACAGTGTTAAAGTAAATTATTAAAATCACTATATTATGTTGGAAAAAAAAAATAATTCCAGTTTTTTTAGTTACCAGAGTATTAAAATGTATGCATTTTACACCTTTTTTTTTAATAAGATTTTTACTTCATACTCCCTCTGTTTCAAATTATAAGGGGTTTAAGGAAAAATAACGGCTTTTAAAAAAATGTATTAATGATATGTCGTAACTAGTTTCCATCCAATTGTAAAGATGTATTGCAATGATCATTAATTACAGAATTACCTTAAAACTTTAAAATCTCTTATATTTTGAAACAAATTTTAAAACCTAAAGCCCCTTATATACTGAGACGAAGGGAGTATAAAACATTGTAACTTTAATATATCGATATAATGGAACTTTAAGACAAAATTCAAAGCTGTGTAAAAAGACAAATTAAAAAGCTTATGGGGTTTGGGGGAGAATCCTATGATGAAAAATATATAATGATTAGCATCCACTTACTTACATATAGCTTTGTTAGTGTTTCTTTGTCAAAATATGTTGGTTACAGATGTAAAGACAAAACGTCGTCGTTCACAATTTTGTTAAATAACTAGGATAGTTTGGATATCAACTTCTAAACAAGTAATTAAACCTTCACAACTCAATTTCAAAAATGTAGATGATCATTTTATTTATAGTAGTTTCAGGATACGTACGCGTTTTGTTTATAGAACTGTCGAATTTCATTTTGATAACATTATATAAATGGACATTATAACTACTAGTACATATAAGTACAAAACTAAACTATAAACATCTATCTTTATACATTTAAATAACACATAAAACAAAAATTAATTTAGTAGGTGATTGCTTTTAAAAAAAAGAGAGAGTAGGTGATTAGCCAGTGGTCTAAAGAAAGATGAACAACTAGTGTATATTGCATTATGCTAATTATAGTATATATGTCAAAGTCATATATCATAAATAAAGTTTAGCAAATGTTATCCTATTGTTTTTGTTAGAGTTGGATCTAAATTTTGTGAATTAATTTAGTTATAAGAAAGAAAATTAATTGTTCTTTCACAATTATAATAACCTCGTTGCCGTGTAAAAAAATCAATGTTTAAATTTGATATTTTCATTTTGTAATCACTTAGTTATCAAACTAAATTTTGTTGTTGACTTCAAAACTATAGAACATTTTAAGGTAACAAATGTGAATCACCATTTTAAGGTAACAAATGCCATTGACATATACCTAATTTCATTTTCCTCCTTTATGTTATTTAATTTAATTTTATTTGTGAGCTCTTGAATATTGAAGTCTACTATTTTGTTAAAGAAAATATAAATTTTACTAATTTTGAATTTAAAGATGGAATTTAGACCCATTATTTTTTTTACAATGAACTGTAAAGCATTATTATTATTTTTTATTTAAAATATTCTGTATGAGGGAATTAATATGAAAATAAACCAACAAACTAGGTTTGGTGACATAGGTCTAAATAGCCATTTTAAACTATCAACTTCACATATTATACACATAACATATTAATATTTCGTTCAAAATCTGAATGTATTATTATTCAAACATCCCCTAAAATTTATTAAATGTGACAACAGAAATTCTTTTTAATAAAATCCATAGTGGAAGAGACTCCAATGCATGTCATTTTTGACTTTTTCTTGATCAAGAACCCTTAACTAATTTATTTATCTCTTATTTATTTATTTAATGATATTGCTTAAACCTATTTTGACTTTTGCAATTTTCATTTATTAAATTACTATAACACCCTTCCCGACACATTCCTTACGACTCCTTCTAGAGGACCATTTTACCAACTACTACGTATACATACACATAACACATTCATTACATTCTCGTGAAGACACACATAAATAGACAATAATCTGTATGTCATGTTGTTATACAGAGCTATCGGCGACGATTCCAATGGCTGCTTTTCCACCTTCTTAAAGTCAATATTAACCAAAACAAAAAAAATCTTTACTCTCTGAGAGTAAATAATGAAACTCTGATCCAATCTCCACACTTTTTTGTGGGTTTTTCTTTGTCCTTTTAATAGTGATTTATTCAATTCGTGTGACTTTTTGCCTAATTCTCCACTTTTATATGTATTTTTCAATCTTGTTAGAGAAAAATGGGGTCTTCATCTAAATTGAGACACTAACTCTTAACTGTGTTCAACATCTTCCCTTGAGCTTCGTTACTTCATTTTATTTAATAAAGCCGAAAATTTAGCGAAGGTTTTCCGGGAAAATCAGGTTTTTTCTTTTGCGTGGAAAACAGCTAAAAAGGTTTCTTATTAATTGATCTCTCCAGCTGCATTATCAGATTTTCCCAAGTATTTGGTTCATTTTCTAAAAGGTATTATATCCTTTTTTTTTAATATATTCTTTAATCTTTATGCTTCTTCTTTTTTGCTTGTTTGTTTCCTTCTTCTTCACGATGATGATTGTTCACTTTCTTCATAAGGAAAGGTATCGAATCATAAACAGTAATTATCACAGTTCGTTTGTTTCACTGATTGAATAAACACAAAAAATGAACAGATCACTTGCATGATGAATCATTTAATAATTCAGAGATAAGTTTATTATTCTTTGCTTGTGGTAACAGTTTCATTACAACTTGTATTTAAGTTTGAAGTGTTAAATGGAAAGAAGAAACTGTCGGAGAAATCTTAAAAGAGAAGAAATAAACGGAATAGGATCATGTATGTGGGTCTTCATCACTCTCTTTGGATCTAATCACAAACGTCTCTTGTTTGATAAGAAATCTACAAGCACGAGATTTTCAGGTTTTTCTTTGCTTTGTTTCATTTAAACAATCAAAAACATTATTCTTACTCACGTTCTGTTATTATGTAATGAATGAATCTTCTAAAACTTATGCAGGTGGTGATGAGATGAAACAGCTTACGTGTTCTTGTGAGAGTGAGAAACTCATTGATGATGAGGCTGAGGTTTGTAAGAGTGATGAGTCTGAAGAAAAATTAAAAGAGATAATCAAAAGGTTGATTGCTCAGAAAGAAGGAGAGATTCAAACTTGTAAGGATTTATTGGAGGCTTTTCATGTTTTGGGTTCTGAAGAAGATACTAAGATTTCAGCTCAAAGCTTGGGAGAGTCTAATGGAATAGTAGAAGAAGAAAAGCCTCAAGTAGTCTCGAAGCAAGAGGCGGTGGTGATACAGAAGAAGAAGAAAGCTAAGTTTTTCAGTAGGAAATGGAAATCTGAAGAAAGGAGAGGAGAAACAATTGTGGTTTTGAAACCTTCTCCAAATAGTTTGAATCTTGATTCTTCATCTGGACCGCAATCTAATGGCAAGAAGTCGAAAAACGGGAGAACCTTTTCGCGCTTTCTTATCGGTTTAATCAAAAGAAAACGACAATCTTCTGTTGGAAAGAAGTCTTGTGATGATCCTGATGATAGGAGTCGTCAAAACTGTTGTATGCAGGAAGAGATACAGAGTAAATCAGAGATACATGTATGTAAGGAAAGAACGAGTGAGCCTGATGAAGAGGATAGTGTCCACGCAAGCGAAGATTCAAAGAAGATTATGTCTGGTTTATATATTGCAGCCAAGAAACACTTGTCTGAAATGCTTGCAAATGGAGATATTGATGTCAATTTATCAGATAAGGAAGTTCCAAGAATCCTGGGGAAGATTCTTTCTCTCCCTGAGTTCTGTTCACCAGCAGACAGTCCTAAACTAGTCCCGGAACGTAGCAATATAAGCCAGATAACGGAGAAACCAGAGATTCTGCAATGCAGTTCAGATCTGATTGATGAAGATTCAGATAAAGATGATGATACTTTGTTTACCATTGATGTCTCAGTTCCTAAAGGTGATTGTTTTTCTTCTTCTTTCTTTTCATTCCCAATTTATACTGTTCTGAACAAAATGTTACTAAATGATTTTCAGATTATGTGGAGGAAACTGGGAATATAGACAAAGAAGAGAAGAAGACTGAGATAGTTCCATTGTCTGAAACTTGTAGCCAGAAAGTCGAAAATGTTGATGAAGATGTGATCGAGTTTCGTGAAGAAAATATGAAAAAGGTTAGACAGCTTTTCAGTGTGATGATAAATGAATACATTTCATTGTTTTTGTCTTGAATGAGGATTCATATTTCATGGCTTATCTTGTTCCAGGAAATGTTGAACCAAGCACATTCACCATCTTCTCCTCCAGGATCTCCTGTAAGGTTGATTGAAAGCAAAGAAACCGCCATTGATGTGCAAGGAAAGTTAAGTCCAGTGTCTGTGCTTGAGCCTTTGTTCACAGATGATGACAACAGTCCAACAACAAGCATAAGTTTCAGTTCAGGTATGTAAGAACTTTAAAAGATCAGCTCAAGATTGATTCATCAGAACCTGGTTTCTTACTTTTTCTTGATTCACATTTAGCTGGAACGCGGATGCAACCACTCTGTATAAGATTTGATGAAACTGATTCTCCAAAACCAGAGAAAGACAACAATGTCAAAACCAGCATGGATGATAAAGAGTTGACACTTGCATACATTGAAGCTGTTGTGAAATCCGCAGGCTTGAGCTGGGAAGAGCTTTTAACGAGGCCCTTTTACTCGGAACAGCTTCTCGAGCCAGAATTAACAGATGAAGTATTTTTCTGTCCTACACAGCTCTGTGATGACAAGAATCTACTTTACGACTGTATCGATGAAGTTCTTACGGACTTCTGTTGGAATGAATTCAATCCCGGGCCTTGGATTTCATTCGTGAAGCCTGAGTTTCAGCTAATGTCAGACATGGAAACCATAACTAAAGTAGCGCAAGAAGGAGTTTACTGGCATCTCCTACCTTTGCCTTCCCCTCACTCTTTAGATCAGATAGTGAAAAAAGACATGGCTAGAATTGGAAGCTGGATGGATCTCCGTTTTGAGATTGGTTGTCTTGGTTCTTATATAAGTGAAATGATCCTTGATGAGTTAGTAGAAGAGGTCATCATGAGCTGCAGAGACATGGTTCAAGTTGAACCAATGCAGGAGGAACCCAACAGTGACAACCTGTGATGAGGCTCTTTTGTTTTAACCTTTTTGTCTATCCTGTACAGTTTCATTGCCACTGCCATGGTCAAAGCTCTCTATTTGACCTATGCAGCGGCACTGCTTTTCTTTTTTTTTTTAACTAAAACACAAGACTTTTGTTTCATTCACTTCCATACTCTGTTTTTTTGTTGCAGTGGCTTCTGTAGTTTTACTCAGCCAAGAGATTTTTGCATGAGTATGAACTATAGAGTGTAATAACACGAGGTTAACAATGATGTTTTTATTAAAGCACCAAGTACCAATAGATCAACACTTGTGGTTTTAACCTTTGGCCAACAATGATGTTTTTATTAAAGCACCAAGTACCAATAGATCAACACTTGTGGTTTTAACCTTTGGCCAACAATCAAAACAAATACAAGGTTATTAATTTAACTATCGTACATCATAAACTCTAATGAGGCACACCTGTATTTTTCTTTTTCTTGCCGAATGCTTGGCTTTTGCTTTCTGATTCATCATCTTCATCACTGTCATCACCTGTGTTTATACTAGAACCAGTGGATTCTGCAACTGTTCTTGCATATTTTCTTCTTCCTGCATCAAACTTGGCTTGTAATTTCTGATCAAGAGGATCATCTGAAGGTCTACGCTTTGTTTGTCGTGACACTTTAGCACCAAGTCCAAGCCTACGCAGAGGTTACAGTTACACTTATTCTCAGTTTCAAATCATAAAATGAAATGCAAATGAATTTGAACAAATAAATTTTCCTCAACCTGTGTGGTCGAACTTCTGGTTCAGTCTCAATAGGATCATCATCTGCAGGCCTCGTCATATTGGCAACCCACTTTTCAGCCTACCAAACACACATAATCAAAGCAGTGAGATGAAACCAAATTATATGAACGCAAATAAGCAACTTAATAATTTTACTTCAAGGATCAAAAGAAAGATCTAAATTTTAGTTTTGATTCAGGGATTTTGGGATCCAAAATCTTACAAGTTTTAGTGCAGTATCTGTTTTAAGAATCTGCGGAGGTCCCTTCTTCTTTGCAGTTTCCGTTGTCATTGCAACCAGAATACCACCAGTACCACCTACAGAGCGACATGCTTACATTACTCAACGCATTAAGAAAATTTTAGTAAGAATTGGGATTTTTTCAGTAAGCTAAGCTCGTCTCAAATCGTATGTCAGATCGGACAATAACTAGTTGAAACAACAAGTTAAGAAGCTGTAGTTCAAAGACAAGCAATGTTCCCTCTCTTTCACCAAACCCTTCGAATTGGTCACTAATGAGATAATAGCAACAAGTGAAGAATTTTTTGATTTAAAAGTCCAATAAACCTCCCCACAGAAACTATTCATCACAAAAGAGACACTCTCTTTCTCTCTCAGGCAAATCCTCAAACACTTTCCCTGCATATCCTAAGTGACCCACAAAAACTGTACAGCTAAAAGAACAATGGCATAGACACGAACAAGAACTCAAAAATATTCATACGGATTACTAAGAAATTACCAGTTAAAAGATGAAAAGGAAATTCGTGTCCTCGCTAAAAGAATCTCTCCACAGATGATGCCGTATTTCGCCAATTATCTGGTAAAAAAGCAACTAACTTTCTGACTTCTGAGCCGGCGAACAAGTTTTTAATAACCTAATGAACCGACGTGATTTCTCTTCGGTATGGTTTGGTTAACCGGAATAGACACAATTTTTTTTTTGTGCGAGTATTATCAGAAAATGAAGAACAGACGATAAATGCAATTTCTCTCGGTCTGAATCTTTTATTTTCCTGGTTGGGAAAAAAAAAATGCTTAAGAAGACGACCTCCTTCTCCGATTTGTATCGTCTTCTGACTCCGATCCTATCATCATCTTTATCATCTCTATCGGGAAACCGAACAGAGATAGAACGTATTACAAGAATCGTCAATGATCATCCGTTTCCAGATCATCCAATCCAACCCATTCTCACCAAGCACATCCCTTTATCGTCTCTGTCACCGGAATTGGTATCAGAAGTTCTCGGTCGTCTTTTCGCTGCTCATTCCAATGGACTTAAAGCTCTCGAGTTTTTCAAGTATTCACTTAAAAGCTCTATATCATCTCCCACCTCTGATTCCTTCGAAAAAACACTTCACATTCTCGCTCGGATGCGTTATTTATCATCTCCCACCTCTGATTCCTTCGAAAAAACACTTCACATTCTCGCTCGGATGCGTTATTTCGATCAAGCTTGGGCTTTAATGGCGGAAGTGCGAAAAGACTATCCTCCTTCACATTCTCGCTCGGATGCGTTATTTCGATCAAGCTTGGGCTTTAATGGCGGAAGTGCGAAAAGACTATCCTCATTTGTTGAGTTGTAAGTCCATGAGCATCCTTCTCTGTAAAATCGCTAAATTTGGGTCTTATGAAGAAACTTTAGAAGCTTTTGTGAAGATGGAGAAAGAGATTTTCAGAAAGAGATTTGGTGTTGATGAGTTCAATATTCTTCTACGAGCATTTTGTACAGAGCGAGAGATGAAGGAAGCGAGATCAGTTTTCGAAAAATTGCATTACAGGTTTAACCCAGATGTAAAGACGATGAACATTTTGCTTCTGGGGTTTAAGGAAGCTGGTGATGTTACGGCCACGGAGCTGTTTCATCATGAAATGGTGAAACGAGGATTCAAGCCTAATTCCGTCACTTATGGCATCAGAATCGATTTGTTCTGTAAAAAACGTAACTTTGGGGAAGCCTTGAGACTTTATGAAGAGATGGATACTCGAGAGATTGAGATTGCAGTACAGATACTCACTACGTTGATCCATGGGTCTGGTGTAGCTCGGAACATGATCAAAGCACGCCAACTGTTCGATGAAATTCCCAAGAGAGGCTTAACACCTGATTGTGGAGCTTATAATGCTTTGATGAGTACTCTCATGAAATGTGGAGATGTGAGTGGCGCAATTAAGGTGATGAAGGAGATGGAAGAGAAAGGAATTGAGCCCGACAGTGTAACTTTCCACACAATGTTTATTGGAATGATGAAATCAAAAGAGTTTGGATTCAGCGGAGTCTGCGAGTATTATCAGAAAATGAAGGAAAGATCTCTGGTTCCAAAAACACCAACTGTAGTGATGCTGATGAAGATGTTCTGTCTAAACGGTGAAGTCAATTTAGGATTAGACCTTTGGAAGTATATGTTGGAGAAAGGGTATTGTCCTCATGGTCACGCGTTGGAACTCCTTACAACTGCATTGTGCGCACGTAGAAGAGCCAATGATGCATTTGAGTGCTCGAGGCAAACTGTGGAGAGAGGAAGATGTGTTAGTGAACCAGTCTATCGGATGTTAGAGACCTCATTGTGGAGCAAAGACAACGTGGGGAAATTAGAAGAGCTCAAGATGAAGATAGGTAAACTGCATAACTTTTTGCCACCACCTGGAACTCAGCTAATTTAGAAGGTAGCTTCATTGTAATTAGATCTTGTTTACAGACACCAACCACATTGAAAGATTAGTATGTTTAATTTGTATACAAATATTGGACAGGAGGATAATGATTACCTTTTTGTTACCCAGTTAAAAAAAATCAAGAACCAAAAGCCAGGAAGACAATAGTATGATTCAGACAAGCTTATATGAACAGCAGAAACAGTATATGTTGTTTATGTGAGAACCAAACTTTTTGACCGAAGAGCAAAGTGATAGATAAGACATTATATGGCTATAGATTTACAGCTAATAACATCTATAACAACATCCCAAGTTTTTGGTACAGAAGAACATACCATTACTCCATTCATTGGAGTCTTCCTCACATTCTCAACATCTATTACTAAAGTAGAGCAATCCTTACCAATCACAAAGATACTATTTCCAACAGAAACAAGCCGACAAGAATGCTTCATTACCAATTGGGATAGCTTCCCGATAATAACCCACATTCTTGTTTCCTTGCACCACATTGTTAGCTTAGCTCCAAAAGTCTGATCCAAAACATAGAGATCATTTGCTACAATAACTGCTGGACCCCGCCATCCTGAAGCCAAATCATCATCCATTCGTTCCCAAATCCCGCTAGATGCATTATAGACTGCAGTGGAAGATCCACCACTCCGAACATAAATCCTTCCATCCATAACAAATGAATCTTCTATTTCAGGGAAAATATTTGCATCAAAACAAGATTTGCAGGTTCTGGTCAAAGGATCATAGATGTCCCAAGTTTGTTTAGCGTTTGGATTCAATCCTAGCCCACCAATTGCCATAATTTTTCCATCCAGCGTTTCACAAGCAAAGTAGCATCTACATATGCAATCGGGATATTAAGGGCTAGAAAGAACAATATGGAGCTGGTTGCTAGTGGCAAGATGAAGAATCCTAGGAGAAATATAAATACCTTTTGGTTGAAAGAGGAGGAACTACGTCAACCCAAGTGTTTATAGCAGCATCATAGCAATGAACCTCATCGGTAGCATCTTCTAACCAACCACATCCACCCAACAAAAACAGTCTCTTATCCAATGCTGCAAAACCCATACCGTATCTCTTTGGGGTATATGGATATTCATGGACTCTTTTCCACGATCTTCTGGACGAGAAAGGATTCAGCATGTGTAAGAAAATACTGCCAGATATGTCTCGGCACAAGGCGTAAATCCAAGATTCAGCCAAGTTAAACTTTTTTCGATAATCGTACAGTTCATCACTGCACATAAAATCTCTCCATCTCCTGGAAACACATTTCATTGCCATGTGATATTCTCTTGGAACTCTAGCCAAGCAGGATTTTGAGATATCATCAGGAATTCCGCTTATAAGTGCAATTTGTGTCTCATTTGATTGATCTACACGTTCTGTCTCCTCTACTAAACACGCCATTGTGAATGTTCCACCAAATATGGTTCTAGGAAACCCTGTTCATGGCCAAAAAGAAACAAACTATGGCTCAGATATGGCAGATCCCTAAAAACTAACATAAAAGTAACAATTTGCACAAGTGATCTTGGTGATCAAAAGCAGTATATTCAAAAATCTTTAGAGATAAACAAGAGAATTGACATAACAACAAATCAAACAGTCGAAGAAGATACATTACCGAATTTTCACAGTACAGATCCAATGACAGAAACGGCAAACTAGTTATTTAGCTCTTAAAGTCCACAAATCAAACCCGATAACAATTACATCGAAACCAATTTCGCAACAATCAGATCTACAGCTCCGGAAAATAAATTTTCAGAACTGAAACAAAGTATAAATTTATAAGCAGTCCCAGATCACATAACGTCTCAGAAAACACGAGATTGAGGAAAAAGTAAAGATAATAATCAATGAAATTAGATGAGAAATTGCGAGGAATCTATAAGACCTTTCTTTCCTGGCACGTCCCAAGAAACAGCAGACTTCTCCTCCGTTTGTAATCTTCCAGGCAAAGGAAAAAGAAGGAAAAGAGAAATGGATCACTTTCTTAAATCTAAGCAACCACAGCGACACCGTTTTGAATCGTCAGCTCTTTTTATTATTCTTTTCACATACAGACCCTCATATTATTAATATTATACATGTAGACCTTATTATTCTCTTTTGGATCCGTAAAGTCCAGGGTCTTGCTTAAACGGTTGTTGAAGAATTGCTTAGGTTCTCTACACGACGGGCTTTGATTTGTTAAATACTGGGCCTGGTTATCCTTATCTGGCCCATATAATTAAATAACCAACGTCCTCGTTTTATTAATTCATGTTAAATTTTTTTAGTTTCTAAATTAAGCTATACAAGAATTGCAGTCTCAAGTATTTATGGGTATTGGGTAAACTATATAGTTAGAATCTAATGATTATGAAATTTAAGACATCAAATTTTGAAATGGTTCTTATTCAGACATCAATAGCTATGAAGTGGAAGCCAGTGAGAAAGAAAGTCCTTTGACTACATTCACATAACTTTCTCCCACTCTCATTTCCAAGAGCGTGAGATCCACTCCTTTATTACCAAATGCTTCGTTTAATACACGCTTATCGTTGAGAATGAACCACACAAAGATGATGATATGATGATACGTCCTAAAAATTTGCTATAGATGAGCTAGAAAGAAAGTCTAGTAGATAGAGATATTACAGTCAAAGTCAGACATCAATTTTGATTTCGAATTTTGAAATCATCATCTTTACATTGTAATCCACAGTAAATGCTTTCATTCAACTCTTGTTGAAGGCATCTGATTGGTTAGTTTTTTTGTTTGTTTCTGTTTCCCTCTGGCACCCAGTAAAGCAGAAAGACAGAAAGAGAAAACCCTAGTAACAAAACCAAAACCAAAACCATAGTACCTTTTTTTTTCACCATTGTTGATGGTAAAGAGAGCTTCTTCGTTATATATTACTCTCATTCCTTAGCTTCTTGTGAGATAATGAAAATGAAAGATTAAGCTTTTTGGAGAGATTTTTGACTGCATGTTATCTTATTTGAACACTTTAGATTCTGATTTTGTTCTGTTCCTATCCATTTTAATAATTTCTTTTGCTTCTATTAGTAGCCATTAGTCATAAAGTTCGAACCTTTTTAAAGGTCCCCAACGAATTTTCTTTTTGGAAGCTATGGATCGAAGAGAAGCAATGGCGTTATCCGGGTCGGGTTCTTACTATATCCAAAGAGGAATACCCGGTTCAGCTCCTCCTCCTCCACCTCCTCATCAACAAACTCAACCAACGTTTCACGGATCACAAGGATTTCATCATTTCTCCACTTCAAACTCTCCTTTTGGGTCAAACCCAAACCCTGGTGGTGGCTCTACTGGATTTGTGTCTCCTCCTTTACATGTTGAGTCTTCTCCGGCTGATTCTTCAGCCACGGCTGGAGCTGTGGTTGCTCCTCCTCTATCATCTGGTGACAACACTTCTGTCAAACGGAAGAGAGGACGTCCTAGAAAATATGGACAAGATGGTTCTGTTTCTTTAGCATTGTCTCCTTCAGTCTCTAATGTTTCTTCAAACTCTAACAAACGTGGGCGTGGAAGACCTCCTGGCTCCGGCAAGAAGCAAAGGCTAGCTTCCATTGGTAAAAGATCTCTTCTTTTGCTTTATAACTAGTTTTCAGATGTGGACATTGGTTAATTACAACTGTTATTGGCTCTTTTAAAGGATTAGTTAAAGCTGGAGAATTTTATAATATTTAATTGGATTTCAAAATATAATATTCTCTTAATTTTTTTTTTGTAAGGTGAAATGATGCCTTCATCTTCTGGAATGAGCTTCACACCACACGTTATCATAGTTTCCATTGGTGAAGTATGTCTCTCTTGATCTTATGTTTATGTTTTGCTTCTAGTTCTTGAGGTAATCACACTCTTTTATGTTGTTTTCAGGACATTGCATCAAAGGTTATATCTTTTTCACATCAAGGTCCAAGAGCCATATGTGTCTTATCCGCTTGTGGTGCTGTCTCTACTGCAACTATTCTTCAGCCAGCACCATCCCATGGAGCTATTACATACGAGGTTTTATCGAATTTTCTCTGCACAATGTAATCTTATTTTAGAAGAGGCAAACATAACTCATGTTGGATTGTAATTTATAATCTTTCTCTAGGGTCGTTTTGAGCTCATATCTCTTTCGACTTCTTATCTGAACACAACTGAGAATGACTATCCAAACCGAACTGGAAATCTTGCGGTCCAACTCGCTAGCCCCGATGGTCGAGTAATTGGTGGTGGAATTGGAGGTCCTTTAATTGCAGCAGGCCCGGTTCAGGTGAAATCCATATTCCTCTCATGAATTTAGATATCATCTTTTTGAAACTGTGTGTTTTGCCTTCCTGAAAGGTCATTGTTGGGAGTTTCATTTGGGCAACCCCTAAAGGGAAGACTAAGAAACGAGAAGACATTACTGAAGATGTCCAAGATACTGATGCCTTGGACAATAATGATAACACAGCAGCTGCTACGTCACCTCCTGTTCCTCTGCAAAGTCAAAGCATTGTTCAGACTCCCGTAGGCATTTGGTCAACAGGTTCAAGGTCTATGGACATGCATCATCCCCATATGGACATTGATCTTATGCGTGGATGATTCATGTATATATATGCATTGAATCTAGGAGAAGAAAAAGAAGATTTGAGCTTGAACTAACCTCCCTGAAAAAAAACTCTATTTGGTAATGTTTAGATAAGAAAAGACTATTAGTAATTTTAGGAATTCTTGTGTGTTTTCGAGCTTTCAGTGAATTGAATTTGTTTCTTGGACTTGTGATGAATCAGGAAAATGGTTTGCTTTCTTCTTGTATTTTAATTGCATTCTACAGCATACAATCTGTTTTAGCAGGGAGTCGCCGGAAGAAATTAACTAGTACCGGAGGTGTCTTTCCCCGGGCTCTCGGATGTCTCATGATGTATAGTCCAGAGACAAGAACAAGAACCTTAAACGGCACATAATACAAAACCACAGAACAAAGCAAACATAGCACCATGAACATTGAAGTTGCTCTAGGATCTCTCCAGCTTAACAAAGCCTGAACTCTTTCTCCTTGACCTGCTATATCTCCCACAACCGTTTGAGCTCTACTCGCGATACTCCTCAAACGCTCATACCGCATTTTCATAATCCCCAGGTCTTGAGATGTATAAGGAAAGGTATCAAACTCTTCGTTAAGTTCTTCGGGATGGATATTGTCTGCAAATGAAAGTCTTGTGTCCATGTGTGGAGGTTGTCTCGGACGTAGTCTATAGTTCCATACCCCAAGCATGAACAAGCAAAGAGACATCACAGGAAGAATCATCTCCGGTGAACACACTAACGCAAAGAAGAGTAGATGCATAGCTATACTCGCTACCGGTTTCTTCCACCTGCAGATATCTCCAAACCATTCTCCAGTTCCGAGTAAACCATAGAAAACAGAGCTCAATCTAAAGAGATTTGCGCGGCTCTTTCTCATGCTCCAAAAATGCGAATTCGAATCCGAAATATATTCCACCACTTCTTTTCTTAGTGGCGGCTCGGCTCTACTTAACCGAGCTGCCACTAAACTAACCGCGTGCTGCCTCAGAATCTCCTGATGCACCACTTTCAACGGCCTTGCATAATGCATTTCAGGAAGAAGTGGTTTCCAATACTGAATCAGCATCTGAAACTGCGACGAACAAGAAAACCGAATCGCCAAATTCAATTCCCCCATTTTCTTTACACCTGAAGGTCGAAGAACAAGAAGCGGATACGAATTAGTGTAGAGTTTCCCGGATTCAAGTGTCGAAATTCGAACTCTGATTTTCCCAATTTTCCCATCTTTTTTGGTTTCACCATTGATCTGATTGTTATCAAACACCCCTATTGTGATCACTGTTGCTGGCTCATAAACCTCCCATGTGTACTGCTCATTGAACCTTGGGTTTAAACAACCCGTTATAGTCCGAGTCCTGACCCATTTGGTTCCATACTTAGCTACACAATAAGCGTCCACCGTCTCTTTCCTCCCTTCTTGGCTCAAATTCAAACCTTCAATACCTAAAATTCCTAATTCAAGAACACCAATCGACGGCTGTTTATGACTCAACAACTCCTTCATCGACGGTCTAAAATCGCTGCTGTAATTAGTAGATTCATCAAGAACGTGATAGCCTCCTTCTAGACATACATTGAGATGAAGCCTCGTTGTTGCTGTCTCGAATCTGACTCTTCTCTGGTTCTCACTCTTCAGACTAAACCAACGGTTAGGCACTTTCCGGTTATCGTCAATTCGTCTATCAATTGTACCAATCGGTATAATTACCTCTCCCAGCATTTCCTCCCGGTCTTCAATTGTTATTATCAGATCTTCAAACGGTTCAGCCGCAACAAGCGTAAACTCTTCGTTCCATATAGGGTTCAACGAGTGACTCGGTTTGGTTCGAACCACTTGGTTATTTAACCGGATTATGACATATGTAATTGGTATTCGGGTTGGTACAGTAACCAAGTCTCTTGCCTCGATGACATTAACCCGGAGGTACCAAAGCTTTGGTGAATGATAGACTTTAGAACGCAAACTCGATTTATTTACAGCGTTTAAAGCGTCTGAGTATATCGCGTCTGAAAACGCTTCATCGGCTTGAGTACCAAACCAAACAGCTAACATAATTTCGCCTCCTTTCTCGTTGTTGACTCTATACCATTCAGGAGCTAAAGGACTATCCGGTGCGACACGTGTTGGAATCTCATTGAGATCGAACCGGACTAAACCAACAAAATCGTCTTTGATCATGTCCTTGTCCATCACGATGACTTGAAGATCATTTGATTGTTGATCGGATTTGGAGAAAGCAAAGACTTCGTTCCAAACCGGGTTTTGATTCTTCTCGAAATGTTTTGTTTTGCCTGTAAAGTTTCCGAGTTTGACTTCGATGTACGGATCTAGACTTCCGGTTGGGTCCATTGTTGGAAGATTTCTAGCTTTCACGATTTTGACGAAGAGAAACTCCATTGGCTCCACAAGATCATTAGCTCGTTTGCCTCCTCCGAGATTCGGATTCGTCTCTTTGATTGAATAATCTGGTGGATTTTGATTCAATCCTATAGACTGCGGTATAACAGAACCGAACCTTCCCGGTTGAAATCGAGAAGATTCTGGTGGCGGTTCAAACGGTTGCGGTTGAAGTGGTGAGCTAGATATATTCTTCTCCGTTTTAGGGATGTTGTGGGATTTGTGCCTTGACTTGGAAGAAACCTTCTTTGTAGGGCTCAGATTAGGTACCTTGGGAAAGGGGTTATCGGTGAGGAACACTTTGAGAACGAGGTCACCTCCAATGGAGGCTGCGGAAGAGAACATACTCCATTTCTCTTTCTCAAGAGGGTAAGACCAAGCTGCAGATTCCGAGGACGGCACAAATGCAGTTCCCAAGATTCGAATCTTACCTAGACATGATTTCGTTATGCTGCTGGTTTTATTGTAAACAAATGCTTCAAGAATTAGATTTGATAAATCCTCTGTTTCAGAGATGTTGAAGAAGAACTTCTCGTTCCATACTGGACTTGAGTCATCGATCTTAGTCGAAGTAATAACTTTTTGATCGTCAAATCGTAGCTCGACGAAAGCATTAACACTTCCATAGTCGCTCTCTCTAGGTTTTAGCCTCAAGCTTATGACTTCAATGTAAGAATATTTTCCGTAGAGTGGCCGATGTATTAACGGTCCAATCATAAAGTTCAAGTTCTTT
>CM071719.1:12241212-12252566 GCA_036630335.1 Physaria fendleri | reverse complement strand
CAGGGGAATAAAGAGTCATATTACCTAAACATATATGCCCATTGCTGTATATATGAGGGTGTAGAGTGCTGGTGGAACAAAAATTACCTGATCAAACATCAAACAAGTGAAATCAGAACAAAACACATTAAAAGAGTACCGGGCACAAAATATCATTGTCTTTAACTAAAACATGTAAAAAGAAAAAACCATTAAAACTTTCTGATTTCAATCAAAATAAACACATTTCAGGTTAATAACAAAATCCAAGAGGATTTTTTTTTTTTTTAACATTTGATCAGTGAATGGTGCTCAGTGAATTAAGACAATCCCAGAAGCGAGAGAGCCCAAATTTCCCATGTTTTGGTGATCTCAAGTGACATTTATGCAGAGTATTTAAGTAGTCTTAAGTTTTGGTGATCTCATGTGACATAACACTTATAGTGCATAAACCTAGAATCAATGTCGAACAAAACAAACCCAAATCATCAAATATTCATAAATATCCAAATTTTACGAACATTTTCATTATCCTCAGTCGGTCTACATCAATGCTACATGAAAATAATCAAATCGGAGATATAGCAGTCAAAACGGTAAAAATGGAAAAGCAGAATAAGACTTCGCTACAAAGGGAAGAGGTACTAAGAAGTTCTCTCACCTTGCAGAATTTACCGGCGACGAAGACTATAAAAGTGGTGTGTCACTGTAACTTTTCGTTATCGTTTTGATTTGCACGGGTTTTATTATCATCTGGAATCATCTTATTTGTTTTTAAAAAATAAAAAAGGAAAATCACCAATACAAAGGCTACACGCAAGGGGAATCATCTTATTTGTTTTTAAAAAATAAAAAAGGAAAATCACCAATACAAAGGCTACACGCAAGGATTCTCAAAGAATTCTTAAAGTGTTTGTTTCAGAACCGTTTCTTGTTGAAAGACAGCTGGGTCTCTCTCTATTAGAATTCTCTCTCTAACTTTCTCTCTCAAGGTTGTTGCGATTTGACGATTTTTCGATCTGAGTTCTCTTTGCTCCGATGAGCTTTTCGGCTTCGCCGACGAGACTTCCGGCTTCGGGAGACTCTCGTCCGGTGTCTCCTTCACTCAATTCGGCTTCGGATTTCCTCATCTCGATGGATCCCTTCGATCTTCACTCAATTCGGCTTCGGATTTCCTCATCTCGATGGATCCCTTCGATTCAAGAGAGGACGGGTGAATCCTCTACCAAATTCTGCTTCGATGAAAGCTAATCCTCTTTCTGCTCCTGGGAGATGCGATCGTCGAATACTGTGGCCAATTCGGGACTAATGCTTTTGCAATCTCAAATTCCTGAAGGCTCTGATATTGATCCGATTAACGTTTCTACCACTCTTTCTGGAGAAGCGACTCAGGATTTAACAAAACCGCTTGTGAATGTTGCTCAGTCTCTTGAGAATCAGATTCCCAATCTGCTTTCTCAAGAGCAGAAAGCTAAGATTTCATACTCAGCTATAGTTGATACTTCTTCTAATTTGCCTAGCTTTTCCATTGATTCTGCTAAGCTTGCAGGTGGTTCGGTTTTTGAGCTTCCTTCAGAAGTGGAACAGGATGATACTCCTCTGTGGACTGAGCTATTGGTAGGAAGTTTCCCTGAGAAAGCTCCTCATCCTGGAATCATCCATGTTATCATCAAGAAGATCTGGCGTTTTGGATTTAAAGAGGCTAAGTTTGAGGTATTTTACATGAATAAAAGAATGGTGAAGATTAGGGTGAATGTTCAGAAAATTCGGGATAAAGTTTTGAGTAGGGGTATGTGGACTATAGCTGATTTACCTATGATAGTTTCGAACTGGTCTCCAGTGATAGAAGAGGTCCAGCCGGTTCTCACCCATATGCCTATTTGGGTTGTAGTTAAGAACATACCTCAGAAGCTCTTTACCAGGAAAGGAATCAGCTACCTGGCTAGTGCTGCTGGAAAGCCACAAAAATTGCATCAGGAAACAATTCTCTGTAATAAATTTGATGAAGCTAAGGTTCAGGTTCTGGTGGATTTAAACGTTAAGCTTCCTCAGGAGATGTTGGTTCGACACTCTGTTTCAGGTTTGACTTATGCTATTCAATATTCCTATCCTTGGCTTCCTCCTAGGTGTAGTTCATGTTCTAAGTGGGGACATCTCAAGGAAAATTGTCTTAAGAAAGAGGTTGAGGAAGGAGTAGTTCAGGGTAGCTCATCTTCCGATGCTCAAAATAAGGGGGATATAGAGGAAGGTGAATTTCTCCCTAGTACAAAACAGAGTGCTCCTGTAGGATCTGGTAGAATTGGGCCTACAGATACACAATCTCTTAATGCTCAGAGCTCACCAGTTCAAACTGTGCAAAGAGACATTACGACAGGTGGTCAGGTCACTCCTCCAAAAACAACTTTTACACAAGCTTTGGTATTCTCGGGTAGTAGAAAGACGGGAAAGATGAACCAGTCAGTGGGAAGAAACTCGATGACTCGATTGACTTTTAGCCCTTCTCCTAAGGAACGAGTGGTTACTCAAATTCTCCAACGCAGCACTGATACCGATGCGTGGTTACTTCCTTCAAAACCGATGCAAAACAGGAAAGTTGACTATGAAGAGGATTTGATAAGAACTGAGTCTAGATTTGAGGCTCTAAAGGACATGGGGTTTTCTGAGGGAGAGCTAGACTTAACAATTGAGACGGATTTAGAGGAGCAGGTGGACAAGGATGATTCAGACGGTAGTTTTGAAAGGAGCAGGTGGACAAGGATGATTCAGACGGTAGTTTTGAAAGTAAATGGAATATGAGAACTTGTCATGGGCGCGCTGCTAAACTCAAAGCTAAGGAAAGGTCTGATCAGAATCAGAAAGGGAATGATGATTAAGGAAACAAAGGGCGAAAGCGCCGTAAATGAGTGGGTTTTTCTGGAACATCAGGGGCCTGAACCAAGCCCCGAAACAACTGGTTCTTCAGAGTTGGATCAGAAGCAAAAATCTTCAGTTTGGGTGTATAATTGAGACCCGTGTTAAGGCTAATAAAGCTAAGGATATTGCTGAGAATATTTGTCCTGAATGGTCCCATATGTTTAACTATAAGGATCCTAGGCTAGGGCGTATTTGGGTTATTTGAAACAACGAGGTAAGGCTTTCTCCTGTGTATCAGAGTAGTCAGCTCACAACTGTCTCTGTTCTCCTTCCAGGACAAGAGAATGAATTCTTTTGTTCCTTTGTCTATGGTGCGAATCTTAGTGATGATCGGAAGGAGCTTTGGACTGATTTGTTATTGCATAACTCTTCTCCAATTTTCAAAAATAAGGCGTGGATCATAATGGGGGACTTCAATGAGACTCTTTTCCTAGATGAGCATGAGGGAGATAATGTGGTAGGAATCACTTCGGGGATGCTTGATTTTAGAGAAGTGGTAAATAAGTGTTCTTTAACGGATTTGGAAAGTCATGGTCCAAAACTTACCTGGTGCAACAAAAGAAGAGAGGGTTTAGTCAGCAAGAAGTTGGATCGCATTCTTGTAAATGAAAGATGGTTTGATGAATTTCCAGAATCGTATAGCACCTTTTCTTGTAAATGAAAGATGGTTTGATGAATTTCCAGAATCGTATAGCACCTTTGAGGCTGGTGGTTGTTCAGACCATTTAAGGGGTCGTTTTGAGTTAGGGAATCCGGTGACTAGAAGGCAGTATCCCTTTAAATTTGTGAATTATCTGGCAAAATCTCCTCTTTTGAAAGATGCAGTTTCTAACTAGTGGAAGAGTACATAACCTCTTTTCATCTCATCCTCTTGTTTACACAAATTTTCTAAAAAGCTCAAAGCTTTTAAACCTATACTGAGGAAGCTAGCTAGGGATGTGGTGGGGGATATTACAAAAAAGGTTAAGGACGCTTATGAGAACCTCTGTTGCAAGCAACAGGTCAATTACTCAAACCCGAATAGTAACAATCTCGTGGAGGAGCAGAGAGCTTTCTCTCGGTGGCAGAAACTAAGCTACATTGAGGAAAAATTTCTCAAACAGAAATCAAAGATTCATTGGTTAAAAGAGGGCGATGGCAATAACCGAATTTTTCACCGTTCAGTGGAACAAAGGAAACGAAGAAATGCCATACATGAGCTACATCAGAATGGTGTTGTGTTAACTAGGCGAGAAGACATTTAAAATGAAGCAGTCCGTTTCTATGAGAATTTTCTCAATGTGCAGAGCAGTCAAGTCACTATGGATGCGGATCAGTTGGCTAATCTGGTTCCGTTTAAGTGTTCTCAATCGGTTTGTGCGCAGTTAACAAGAGAGATCTCTGCTGAAGAAATTAGAAAAGTGATTTTTGGCATGGCTAAGAATAAAAGCCTGGACCCGATGGATACACGGTGGAGTTTTTCCAAAGCACTTGGGATATTATAGGTTCGGATCTGATTAAAGCTATCCAGTCCTTATTTGCTAAAGGATTCTTACCCAAAGGTATCAATTTTACCATTCTTGTTCTAGTTCCCTAAGAAAGATAGGGTTGTTGAGATGAAGGATTACAGACCAATTGCCTGTTGCAATGTTATATACAAGATAGTGTCAAAGCTTCTTGCTAATAGGCTTAAAACTGTTCTGCCTGAAATGATATATCCCAATCAATCTGCTTTTATAAAGGACCGCCTACTCATGGAAAATGTTCTTATGGCTACAGAGATTGTTAGGGGATATAATACTCCTAATCAGAGTCCTAGGTGTGCTTTACAGGTTGATATCACCAAAACTTTTGACTCTTTGAATTGGGACTTTCTGTTTACTCTGCTCCAAAGTATGAACTTCCCTTCCGATTTTGTTCATTGGATCAAGCTGTGCGTTTCTTCAGCTTCTTTCTCTGTCCAGGTCAATGGAGAGCTTACAGGGTATTTTGATTTTCTTCAGCTTCTTTCTCTGTCCAGGTCAATGGAGAGCTTACAGGGTATTTTGATAGCAAAAGAGGGTTGAGACAAGGCTGTTCTCTCTCCCCTTATTTGTTTGTTATTTGTATGAATGTGCTGTCCGGAATGCTAAACAAAGCTGCGCAGGACAAATGTTTTGGCTATCACCCGAGATGTCATAAGCTGGGGATCACCCACTTGTCTTTCGCTGATGACCTTCTGGTTTTCTCTGAGGGCAGTTATTCAGCAATTAAAGGTATCGTCCAGGTTTTCAAGGACTTTGCTATGGCTTCTGGTCTTAATATCTCTATGGAGAAGACAAAAATTTTTATGTCAAATATAGAGGATGAGGAGAAAAGTCGAATTCAGCAAAACTTTGGTTTCATCAAATATAGAGGATGAGGAGAAAAGTCGAATTCAGCAAAACTTTGGTTTCACGATGGGGATTCTGCCAGTAAGATATTTAGGTCTTCCTCTTCTAACAAGGAGAATAACGCATGAAGACATTCAACCGCTTCTTGATAAAATCACAAGTAAAATCAGGAGTTGGAAGAATAGACACCTCTCTTTTGCTGGAAGAAGACAGCTTATCTTGTCGGTTATATCCGGATTAACAAATTTCTGGCTCAGTACTTTCAGGATTCCTAAAGGTTACTTGGAGGAAATTGAGAAAATCTGCTGTGTTTTCCTATGGTCAGGTCCGGATCTAAATGCCCACAAAGCTAAAGTCGCTTAGAAAGACGTTGTCAAACCAAAGGAGGAGGGTGGTTTAGGGATCAGAAGCCTTATCGAAGTTAACAAAGTCTGTGCATTAAAGTTAATATGGCGCATCACCTCCAGGAAGAACTCTCTTTGGGTAGAATGGGTGTGGTCTCATATCATAAAAGGTCAGTCTTTTTGGTCTTTGTCAAGTTCTTCTACTGTTGGATCTTGGATGTTGAGAAAAATTTTAAAGTATAGATCATTGGCAAGGAGTTTCCATAGAGTTGAAATAGGAACTGGTCTTTTAGCTTCCTTTTGGTTTGATATATGGTCCCCGCTGGGTGTGATTCATGATCTTGTTGGGGATAGAGGCTATATTGATTTGGGGCTGAACAAATGGGCTACGGTTGCTGATGCTGTTCATTCTGCTAGACGAAGAAGACACAGGATATATGTGCTGCAGCAAATTGAAGAGGCAATACGGGATGTTAGTAAGCGGATAATCAACACAGATGATATCCAGGTTTGAAAGCACAGGGAAAATTTTAAACCTTCATTCTCTTCAAGTTCCACTTGGATCCTTCATTCTCTTCAAGTTCCACTTGGATGCTCATAAGGAGTGTGAACCAGCGGGTTGGCTGGGATAAGATTATTTGGTTCAAAAATCACACCCCAAAGTTCAGTTTTATTTCCTGGCTAGCGATGAAAGATAGGCTTGCGGTTGGATCGAGGATAAAAGCTTGGAGCAGAACCTATGATGCTACGTGCCTTCTCTGTAACTCCTTTGAAGAATCACGAAACCATCTGTTCTTTGAGTGCCAATACACAAGTCAAGTTTGGTATCAAATAGCTAAAGGTCTAATGGGGGAGAAGTATGACACGAAGTGGAATGTAATCATTCAGAATTTGAAGCGGGGTACTAGCTTGGAGACCTTTCTTCTCTGCTACGCCTTCCAAGTGACAATATACCATATTTGGTGGGAAAGGAATGATAGGAAACACAATGCTAACATAAATCATCCTGTCAGTAGCTTGATCTTTAAGATTGATAAAACAATCCGGAATAAGCTCCTGGGTCTTATTACAGAGGGAGACAAGCGTTACACGACATGCCTCAACCTCTGGTTTCAAACCCGGCAGTGTTGATACTTCGAGAGTCTTGGTTTTCAAAGGTCTCAGAGGTTCTTTTAGAAGTTTGAGGTTTGGACCAGCCTTATCATGGTCCCAGCTCAGTTTATCGGCTAGTCTCTTGGGGTTTAGTCTTTGACTATCCCAAGGGCAAAAGCTAAGTTCCTTTTCTCAATACTTATTGGTTTATTTCCAAAATGTGTTGCCAGTCTGCTTCTTTGAAGTGCAGGGACTCATGTTACCTCCTCTATATGAGCTGGATTTTGAGAAGCAAAGGGGGCGGCTCTCAAATGATCAATCCCTTCCTGCTCTGAGCTATGTTTCACTGTTCAGTCTCTTGGATTTGGGTCTAGGACCTGCCCAAGGGCAACAGCTAAGTCTTCTTCCTCTTTGCTTTGGTTCAGTTCGTTTCTGGCTCCTTGCTTCATTCATGTTTTGCACGCAGGATTTTGTTCTATTTGGATCCTATGGCTCGTTCCTGGAAGATCTCTGAAGCCCTTTTTTTTTCATTTACTTATTGTAAAAACTGAACTGGTCTTTGTATTTTATTGCTTGGTTTTTGCTTTGTGGGTTTTTTGTAGGGAGGAGTTTTATCAGGTTTGCTCTATCTTTCTCTGATTTGTTTGATGTAAAACTCAGAGATTGTTCTGAGATGCTTGAACATTTTTGTAAAAGGTTTTTTGGAGAATAAAATTTGGCATTTTTTTTTTTTTTTAAAAAGAACCGTTTCTTGTTAGAAAGGATGTTTATCATTTATTTTTGATTTAATTTAATGTTGAGAAATTTTATAAGAAACCCTTTAAAATTCCCGATGGAGAGATGCTCTAAGTCGTGATAAAATAAAGAAACATTATGGTTTGGTTAATGTCAATGTGGCCCAAAATATTAGTTTGGGCTTTATAATTAAAAGAAACATTATGGTTTGGTTAATGTCAATGTGGCCCAAAATATTAGTTTGGGCTTTATAATTAAAACCGTCATTGCCTCTTCTCCGGTCATACGGTATGATACGCTTTATTCTTCTATTCATTGCTTGTTCAATCGTGATTCTCCATTGTATCTATTTTTATGCATCTGCTGCTTGTTCGATTTGTTTCGTTTGATGATTTGGAATATTTCTATATCTCTTTCGTCTTCTTCTTATGAACACTATTTTCCTTTGATTTTCACTCTCCATTGTTTCAATTTTTAACTTTCGGCATCTTCGTCTTTTGTTTCATGTTTCGGTATCTTCACGTCTCTATTCATTTTTTGGGGTTAGGGTTTTTGCGAATTCATGATTTAGTTACCTTTCAAATTCAAGGTAAATTTTGCTTTTCATGAGAGTTGAATCAATTCCAAATCCTCAACTTGATATTACTAATCTAGTCTCGTGGTTTATGCATTTTTATTTCATGCTAGATTCAATTTTGAACCTTACTAATTTTGTTTACGAAGCTTATTTTCCACTTATGATCATATATCTTTTCTTCTCTTTCACTAAGTTCCGGAAATTGCTTCAAGTTGCTTCTACTTGTGTGCAGTATTGGGGAATTTAAAGACCCAAGTGTCATAAGATATTATCTCAGAGAGCTTTATACCTGAGGGGTCTACAAAATTGTAAATCAATGTCAGAAGGTGAAATGGCCACCATTAAACCAGAGGTAAGCTTTGATACATTAACTATATTGGACTTCATTTGCTTATAGCTTACTAACTCACATGGATATTTTGTCTACTTCTTTAGGAAACAAGGACGTATATTAGTTTTCATATGGAGTTAGGGTTTAATGTCGTTAGATATTTTTCTCAACTGCGCTAGCAATAGTATGTTTTGGATGCATAACACGTTAACAACCTATCACTTGTGTTATATATTTATATTTATTGTGATTGGCTATAGTTCTTATCATGTGCGTTTACATGATCTGAGTTAGATCGTAGATTCTTGTCACACTAGTAGTAATTTATTGTTCAGTGTTATATTCTTTATCATTATATGTAGATATATATGACTAGTTGAACTTTTACGTTGAAGACTTATTACTTTTTATGTGGCATCAAAACAGATGATGAAATCTTATATATGGCTTGAAACGGCTGATGGCTCAATCCAACAAGTAGAACAAGAGGTTGCAATGTTCTGTCCCATGATATGTCAAGAAGTACTACAGAAGGGTGTCGGATCTTCTAAGAACTATGCAATACCTCTTCCACAGCGAGTCAATCCTGCTATGTTAAGCCTTATTTTTGATTACTGCAGATTTCATCAAGTACCTGGACGTTCAAATAAGGTTAACTTGAGTTTTTAAAAATTGGAAACAAATGGTGACATATTGATAATCATATGCTTACTCATAGAGGTTTCTTTATTATGTTTTAGGAACGTAAAATTTATGATGAAAAATTCATTCGGATGGATACAAAGAGACTTCTTTATTATGTTTTAGGAACGTAAAATTTATGATGAAAAATTCATTCGGATGGATACAAAGAGACTATGTGAGTTGACCTCAGCCGCTGACAGTTTGCAGTTGAAGCCGTTGGTAGATCTTACTAGTCGTGCCCTTGCACGAATTATTGAGGGAAAAACCCCCGAGGAGATACGTGAAATATTTCACTTGCCTGATGACCTTACAGAGGTATGGGGTGTCTAAGTTCAATACTTTTTTGGAGGTGTTATTCCTATCTGCTTCTCTATTTCATCTTTTTGTCTTTTTTGGAGGTGTTATTCCTATCTGCTTCTCTATTTCATCTTTTTGTTATGATTCATTAGGAGGAGAAATTAGAGCCTCTGAAGAACACAATGGATGATCCACGGATCCGTTTGTTGAATAGATTGTATGCAAAGAAAAGAAAAGAATTGAAAGAAAGAGAGAAACTAAAGGTTTGTTGAGCATTTTTACTTAATATTAAGTTAGGCATTGGCTTTGTAAGAATGAACCATTGCACTAGTTTTATATTTCATGGCTCTTTCCATGTCGTAGAATGTTGCGGTTGAAGAACATGTCGACGAGCGTTCTGTGGATGACCTGTTAACATTTATTAATGGCAGAGGTACTTTTCGTAATTTCGTGTATCTCCTATATGTCACATTCTTTTTTATTTTTCTGCTCGAGTTGTCTAATCCATGTTGATGGAACCACATATTGGCTCATATCTGGATTCTATTTTGATTCTTATACTTAACTTTATTAATTTTTGTTAGACTATTTTCTAGTTGCTTAGAGAGTGCCTGTTATGATTGCGAGATTCTCACTGTATCGTCCTGCAAGTTCTTGGACTATTTATTGGTCATTTTTCATATCACTATACTTTTGGTTATGGTTAGTAGTAATCAAGTCACTGAGTGCGTTCCTTCTTAGGATTCACATAATATTCGTTCGAAATCACCAAGTGCTGAGATTGTTGACAAGACTGAGTCAAGCTTAGGAGATGTATCTAGTATCGAAGATGACAGTTTTACGCCAAAGAATGAGTTTGGAGACGGTTTTATAGATGATGAAATTGATCCAGCTTTGAAGGAAATACTTGATAGGTAAGTGGCTCTTTTTCTGACCCTCCTGAAGTATTTGTTTGTGCTGAAAGAATTGATATCAGTCCCTCCTCCAAATACACCTTCTTCGAACCTCGGCTTCTAGTAATCTCATGTGACTAATATGCACATTAAGTCATGATCCGCATCAAATTATGCAACAATTAAGTGGAATTAAATCAAATTATTGAACCTTTTGTTAATACAGAGAGGTAGAAGATTTTGCCCGGAGATTGAACTCTACTTGGAATCTATCAATAGGACAAGAAAGGCAGCCTGTGAACTTTTCCATAAATGGCAACGGAACTACAAGGCAATTGACAGGTACATGCTATTCCTTTCCTGGTTAATCTTTACATTTATGGTAACAGTGTAGCACGAGGTGTTGTTGAACTACATTTTTTTTTTTAATTCTTACTCCTTTCTAGTGATCAACTCTTTGTACACAACTTTTATGAAAGCATTTAGTTGGTGGGCTCATTGGTTAGTTTACCTCTCTGTTTTTTTTTTTTTAATTAATGAAAAATGTAAAGAATATGACTCCATTGTCTTTAGCATTACAAGTCTCACAAGATGAGAAGGAGAGAGGTGTCTGAAAGCAGCTTCTTCTCACACAATTGGGTTTACAAATATGAGATACATTGTATTTACAGAGGTAATCAAGATATGTACAGCTTTATGTTATTGTCCTCGTCTTGTTTATGTAGCTTTTCAGGTAATTGTGGTGTCATTCACACTGCTTGAGGTTTTGGATGGCAAGCTTTTGCCAGATTTTGGTGGAGTTAATAAGGAATGCTATCATGCCCAGTCCCATTCTGCCGCACTGTTATATCAAGCACCGTTAGGTAATTCATAAGCGAAGTGAAATACACAGGAAAGAAAGGACTGGATTTTCTCTTATTCAGGATCGCAGGACTTACCGGTAAAGAGGTTGGAGATGGATGGTTTGAATTCTCCTCCGGTACACTTACACTTGAGGAAGCCTCGGATCCTCCAGAGTATGACAGTGCGCTAGCAGACCGAGAAGAGCTGGTTCGTGATATTATCTCCTCCTCCTCTTCCTCCTTCTCGCTTTTCCTCTTTGAGTCTCGAGTGTCTTGGTCTAAAGTGGTACTACTTTGTGAGGAGACAAGGCGCTGA
>CM071719.1:12206806-12218140 GCA_036630335.1 Physaria fendleri | reverse complement strand
ATCATAAAAACTTGGAAAGGAGACTTTGGGTTTGAAATTGAATTGGATTGAATTCTCTACTTCTTTTGCTTGATGATCTTCATGAACTTGATTTTGAGAGTCTTCGGACTTCTGAGATATCTCTTCTTTTTCATCCTATTCCTTTGATTTTCCTTTTACTGTAGCTTCATCGTCTTCAAACTTTGCGAGTGGTGGTGAAGGAGGAGCTTTAATGGGATTAGCCGGAGATTCATGAGTTGGAAGAGGGGAAGAGAATCGGATGTGCTTGTTAACGGTGGCGGGTCCAGGAGAGGCCAGATCTGCAATGGTTTCGGTGGGGACATGAGACGAAGACGGTGGTGAAGACGGCGACGATGGCAGAACTGGTGGAGTCGAGATTGATACGGGAAAATTCGTAGTTGATGCGACGGACAATGTCTGTTCGGCGGTGACTGACGGAATCTGATCGATGACGGTGTGAACAGACTATCGTCGACAACAGAGACTTGAGAAAGTTCGACGGCAGAATCGTCAGGTGAAAGATGAAGTGAAGATGGGATATCGGTCAAAGAATCAATGGGGCTTAAGGGTATTAGGCCCAAAACTTGGTGAAGAGTGATTATTAGAATCCAAACCTGATAGAGTTAAAGGCTTGATGGGTTGAAGAATATCTTGAGGCCCAATGACAATATCTGATGGACTAGGGTTTGGGATGGAATATCTTGAGGCCCAATGACAATATCTGATGGACTAGGGTTTGGGATGCTATCCCGTACGGACTCAATATCAACGCCTCCATTCTGTACGGAAGATTGAGACAATCGTGAAGGAGACACCAGCGCATACGAAGCAAGCAGCGATGTAGACGACGGAGCTTGGACGGACTGATTTGCGGTAGGCTGATCATCTTGAGGATGAGCAGCAACTGTGCGGTAGGCTGATCATCTTGAGGATGAGCAGCAACTGTTGGATCAAGAGAAGGATTTGTCTCTGGTGAAGAGGAATTCTGTTTTTGAAGAGGACAACGGTGGGGACGATGACCAAAGCACGAACAAACCGAGCACAGTGGTGGAAGCTTGCCGTAGTCAATGGGAATACGTGCTTTATTTCCCTCAGTGTCTTTAACGAGAATCTCAGCAGGGAGTGGACTCTTGAGATTGATAATGGCTCGAACCTTTGCTGTCCCTAGCTGGTCCATGGAGAGTAGAGGTCGGCTGGTGGGGATTGGCTTACCAACTCCAGAAGCGACACGACGTACACCTTCAATTGACCACAATTGAGGAGGAACGGTTTGAAGCGTCAACCAGAGAGGAGCGGAGGTGAGCTTTGCCGTGGTCAGGGAAGCAGATGGTGACCACTCCGTCACAGCGAAAGCCACTGTCCCTGCAGACCAAAAGCCGACTTGAAGTACCCAGTTGCGGGTTGAGAGAGAAGGCACGAGTACCCAGTTGCGGGTTGAGAGAGAAGGCACGAGAATAAGGCAGGTCCCCTCCGAGAAGCTTTTCACTGTAATGGCTCCCTTTTTCCCCCATATTGGATTTAGGTCAGAGAAAATTTTCTTAGCTGATGGTGGGGTTCCAAAAAATGAACAGAGAATGAAGCCTTTCCATGTCTCTGAGGCACGAAGAAGAACATCCGGAGGCGCTAGCACCACAGGTGTGCCGTCATCCAAATATGTGGGTGGAGGAAAAGATTGTGGGGAAGTGGTGGAATCAGTGAGGAGGTCTTTCCATAGGAAAGGAGGAGAAGATGGAGCAAGGGTGAGAGACTCACGACCAGGAGAGGAAGATGTGGCATCAGCCGTGCCCTCTCCGTCGGGTTTGAACATCGTGGCCGTACAGATTTAGAGAGGATTTCTCATCGTGACCGTACTTATCTCTTTGCTTTGACACTAGGTTACAAGTAGGCTTAGCTCATTCTTGAGCTTAGGGATCCCTAAGAACGCTATCGTTTAACTTGTTACAAGTAGGCTTAGCTCATTCTTGAGCTTAGGGATCCCTAAGAACGCTATCGTTTAACTTTATAACAATGTTTCTTGTGATTCCATAGTTTCTTAGGGAGTATCAAATCACGTATATATATCCTTCTCTTATAGCTTATAATTTTATTTGTAACCAAAAATTGATTCATATATAGAAATTTCATGTCCAAAATTTTGGTTTTAAGGTTAATTGTATTAAAAAAGGAATAATGTACAAATATACAAGTAAATAAAAAGAGAATTTTTTGGAAAAATGGGCGGTCGATCACGATTGGGCCTTACTTAGTAATCCCAGTGGGGGAAAACCTTGTAAGGAGAAACCCAGTGGGGGTAACCAACCATGATAGACCTGAAAAGAGAGAGCGTGAGCTCTCTTTCGGAAAAAGGGGCGAACTATCTCTATTGGGCTTACTTAGCAATCCCAGTGGGGGAAAGCCTAGCAAGAGAAACCCAGTGGGGGTAACCAACCTAGAGGCTTACTTAGCAATCCCAGTGGGGGAAAGCCTAGCAAGAGAAACCCAGTGGGGGTAACCAACCTAGATAATTCTGAAAAGAGAGAGCGTGAGCTCTCTTTCGGAAGGGACGGGCTGCCTCATTAAAACCCAATGGGAAAAAGAGTACAACCCTGAAGAGAAAAAGCAATTGCTAAAAGGAGAACAAGGAACAAGGAACAACTTAGGAGATATCTCGTAGATGAAAAAGTGAGAGGGTGGAGAAACTATCTTGGAGCCCGACCTATGATATGCATCGCCATCTTCATGTTGCAAACTCAATAGGGAAGAAGTCAATCAAAGTGTATTAGACCCATCTGGAGGCTGAACCATGTTTGAAGGTATGAGGGAGCGGATTGTGGAGTTGAAGGGGTGGGAATGGACGCCAACTTTGCTTTGATCAATGTGGAGAGCTCGCTGTGAAGACTAGCCGCGGATCTACTTGACTGGGAATGGATTCGGGTATTCCTCTCACGCCAGATGAAATAGGCAGTAGCTTGAATAATAAGGTGAGATAGGCAGTAGCTTGAATAATAAGGTGAGCGAGTGTTCGAAGGGTGCGATCTGATGAAGCTCTAGGCAGCCACTGCAAAAAACCATCAAAGGTACGATGAGTAGGAGCTGAATATAAACATAAACTTAACAAATCGAAAGAGAAGGGGCAATCATAGAAGAGGTGGTCCCTTGTTTCAACGTCGGAAAGGCAGAGAACACAGATGGAGGGAGAATTGGGTGAGAATCGGAGAATCTTGTCCCTAGTTTGTAACCTATCTCTGGCAATAAGCCAACATAGGAAGGCATGACGCGGAATTCTACTTGTAAACCAAATCTGCTTGTGCCAAGGTACATCGGGGATACTGGGATTAAGAACTCTGAAAGTTTTAGCAGAAGAAAAGGGGACCATAGGATCAGAGGAGCTGGGAATCGGAGAAGAGGTGATCCAGGAGAAACGATCCCGAGATGTAGAAGATGAAACAGAAGAAGCGTCCGGTAGACAGTCCCTGAGAAACACTATTGTAGGATTACGCGACCTGGTTGAGAGAAGCCATCTATTTCCATTGAGAGCTTGAGAAACCGCTGCATTTATAGGAATGCCTGTTATGCGCGTAGCTGAAGGACCCACCAGATGTATCAAAGGACCTAGACCTGTCCAGTTATCTTGCCAAAACAAGCATGAAGAACCCGTCCCAACATGACAAAATAGAAAAGTTCTAGCCTGAGAACGAAGTTTGAGGAGTCTACGCCACATCCAGCTACCATTAGTAGAATTAATATCCCAGAAGCTAGTATTACCTATGAGGTGTTGTTTGACCCAAGCAACCCATAAAGATCCTGACTCGGAGAAGATTAGCCAGATTAGCTTAAGACATAGAACATTATTCCAGCCGGTCAGTCTCCGCAAACCTAGTCCGCCAGAAGTTAGAGGAGAACACACTGAATCCCAACTGACTTTAGCAGACCTAGCAGATTCTGTAAAACCTGACCAAAGGAAGGCGTTGCAATACTTCTCTATTTCAGTGAGGCACGCAGTAGGTAAGATGAAGATCGACGCCCAGAAATTTATCATAGAGCCAATAACTGATTGAAGGAGCTGAAGACGTCCTGCAAAGGAAAGGTGCCTAGCTGTCCAAGATGTGAATCTAGCTTGAACCTTCTCAAGTAATGGAGCAAAGTCAGCGGCTTTAAGCTTCCCGGGAATGAGAGGAACCCCAAGATATTTCATTGGGAAGGAGCCCTCAGATAATCCGTGAGTGGCAGCCATGGTGTGTAGAGTGGAGCTATCTGAACCATCAAGGAAGAGTGTGGATTTGAGAAGATTGATTCCTAGTCCAGAGTACCTGTAAAAGTCATTTAAGATAGAGAGAATCACTTGTAAAGAAGAGTCTGAACCGTCAAAGAAAATTAGTAGATCATCTGCAAATGCAAGGTGAGAAACAACCGGGTCTAAGAAGGATGGATGGAGAATGAGTGATCCTTGTTGCACTACCGCATCTAGTTGTTTGGAGAGGATATCCAAGGCCAAGACAAAGAGGTATGATGAAATGGGATCCCCTTGTCTAATTCCTTTTTTCCCTTGAAAGAAATGAAATGGGATCCCCTTGTCTAATTCCTTTTTTCCCTTGAAAGAAACCAGTGAGATCGCCGTTGAAGTTTATTGAGAAGGAAGGCGTGGAAATGCACTCACGAATCCAACCAATAAAAACCGAAGGAAGATCAAAGGATCTAAGAATCTGAATGACAAAGTCCCAATGTAAGTTATCGAAGGCTTTTGTGAGGTCTATCTTGAGCATTCCTCTAGTGGTAGGACCTGGAGAGTCAAATCCACTTATCAATTCTGTGGCCAACAAGATATTCTCACTGAGCTGGCGACCTCGAACGAATCCAACCTGATTATTCTGAACCGCTCTAGGAAGAAAAATCTTTAAGCGAGACGCCAATATAGAAGATATGATTTTGTAGAAATGATTACAGCAGGAGATAAAAAATTCAATAGGGAAACCATCGGGACCCGGCGCTTTGTTCTTTGCCATATGGTTCACTGTGACTAGGATACTTGCTGGAGATGGAATCATGGAGAGAACCGTATTGAGAGCAGAATCACTACGAAAAGGGTGAAGGGCTTGAATAAAGTTGATGGGAGGGCAGCTCACCACGGGATTGCGAGACCCTAGAAGGGTGCAAAAGAAGTCCACTGTTAATTTCTTAAGCTCTTCAGCATCTGAAATTAGAGTACCAGGAGACCCTAGAAGGGTGCAAAAGAAGTCCACTGTTAATTTCTTAAGCTCTTCAGCATCTGAAATTAGAGTACCAGCTGAATTTCGAAGACAAAGAATAGAGTTTCTCTGAGAATTGAAGGTGGCTCGTCGATGAAAAAAGCTGGTGTTTGAGTCTCCCAGTTTAAGCCATTGAATGCGCGATTTTTGTCTATAAAAGCTCTCAAGAGCTGAGTCGTAGAACTGCCAAGAAGTTCTAGCAGAGAGCTCCAAGGCTTGATGAGTAGGAGATGGATCCGAGAGTAAGAGTGTCTGAGCTCGTTGAAGATCTGAATAAGCAGAATCTGTCCTCTGTTTTATATTGCTGAACCCTTCTCTATTTAGAAGACGACACGTAGCCTTTGCTGCACGTAACCTCTGAGCAAGCCGAAACATTGCAGTCCCAAATACATGACAATTTGACCAAGAGGTAGAGATCCTATCACCAAACTGAGGATGAGTAGTGATAAAAACAAAGAACCTGAAGGTTTTACTGCGGGACGGCTTGATTCCAGGAATAGTGACCAGACAAGGAGAGTGATCAGATGAACCCGGAGCATCAAAGAAGGAAGAAGCATTGGGAACTGAGAGGTACCAACTGTCATTGCAAACTGCTCTGTCCAGTTTCCTAGTAATAAGATAATCCAAACCACGGTTCGACCATGTGTGATGAGAGCCCCGAAAAGGAAGATCAGACAGATTTGAAGTGGTGAGACAGTCTTGAAGCTCTCGCATACCAGCCCAAGGAAGGCTACTATTTAATGAAGAATAATGCTCCTGAGAATATAAAATTTGGTTGAAATCTCCCAGTGCTAGAAGCGGATGATCAGCTACAAGAGGTGTTGTTGCAATAGTGATTAAGTCAGACCAGAGAGCTCGACGATCGGTGAGGAGATTGTGGGCGTAAATGAAGACTATTGTAGCATAAAAACCAGAAGTAGGATCAAAGAATCCAACAGCAATCAACTGAGAGGTCATAGCCAGAACTGAGCAGCTAATACGGGGATCCCAGATAAGCCAGATTCTTCCTAGAGGTGCATAAGAAAGATTTGTGATCAAATTCCAATCCGCTTTGATAAGGTTCTTAATTCGGATAGCTTCTAAATCAGATTGAACACGAGTTTCTAACAACGCTCCAAGTAAAGGACGATGAGTGTGCATCCAATCCCGAACTTGTCGCTGACGAGTTGAGTTGTTTAGGCCCCTAACATTCCAAGAAAAAACACAATTAGTTAAATTTGTTGATTGTGTAGACATTAGAAAGATAAACATTCCAAGAAAAAACACAATTAGTTAAATTTGTTGATTGTGTAGACATTAGAAAGATAGTAAAATAGTTGAAAACTAGTAAATGAAAATAAGAGAAGAGAAGATGTTAGGGTCGAAATAGCCTCTTGTGAGGCGGGTAGGCAACGTGACGGGTCCTGCGAGCGTCCTTTTTTGAATCGCGTGGAGGTTTGGATTTGGATGACCGCCTTCTAGAGTGTTGTCTGTCTCTGGATCGTCCCTCTCGATGGGTTGATTCTGAGTCTTCTGGGCCAGAGAGGTATCCCTCAGGTTGTACTTGGCGAGTACGAATAGTGAGAGAATGAGATGGAGAGGATACTGGGGAATCGGGAGCACTTTGAGCTGTATGGCGTCGATGATGCGGGAGTGTGGTGATGGGGATACGGATTGGTAGGGAATTTGAGAGACAGAGAAGGATTTTGTGTTGAGAATGTTTGCTATATCGGAGGTGAGATTACGATGTGGGGGAGGGGAAGAAGCTGGAATTGATGGAGGTGTTGCTGCTGGTGAAGAGGGGTTTTGATGAGTTCGAATCGGGAAATTTTCATTACAGGACCTGTTAATTTCAGAAGAAACATTGGAGTTAGAATTCAAGTTTAATTGGGCTTCAGAACTTACCTGGGCTTGAGTCGGGTTTTGAGGAGAGAGAGGGGATGTGGGTCGGGGTGAGGAGGGTGGAGGGGAATCGGTAATGGGTAGAGTTGGGTCTGGTTTAGGAGAGGAGTTGGGTGAAAGGTTAGTATTAGTTTGTTGGGCCTGGTTTGAATGGAGAGAGGATTGGGCTTGAGGATTGATGGGAATTGAGGAATGAGAATTGGGCTGGGGAGAGATCATTGGGCTTGACGAGGAGACAGTAATGGGCTGGGAATTTGGAGGAAAATCTTTAGGGTTTTGAGAGAGTGGTGAGGTTGTATCAGCGCCGCACTGTACGGAAGATGGAGATGTCGATTGAACTCGTGGAGGAGGAAGCGATTTTGTCGACGGCTCAGGGCGCGAAGCAGGCGGAAGATGACGATTGGGACAACGATGAATCGCATGTCCAAACATCTGACAATGGTTGCATCGAGCTGGTAAACGACCATAATCCACGGAGAGACGCACTGAATTTCCAGAAGAGTCTTGCACGATTAGAGCAGTGGGAAGAGGGCCATATAGATCAATTAAAGCTCGAACACGACCTACGCCAAATGACGATTTAGAGAGAGTTGGCGAACTGTCCGGTAACACCTTTCCCACGCCGCTAGCCATGAGGTCGAGACTTTGTTCGGACCATAGTTGAGGAGGAATTCCTCGAAAGTAACCCACAGAGGGGCTGAAGTGAGCTCTGAGACTGATAAAGTTGCGGTTGAATTCCATTCCTTGACGACGAAATTGACAGTTCCGGCAGACCAAAAGGCCACCGGTGGACATGAGGAGCGAAGAAGAACGTTGGAGTCGTACACTTTAGGCTAGAGAGAACACTTTAGTCGTAGCTTAAGCATGTAAATTTGACCTCATCTGAACAAGTGTTCATGTCCAAAATTTGATACAGATTAGCACAAACTGAATCCTAACCCTTAGTAATTTTTGGAAACTATTTCTATTATATTTGTTTGCTTTGAAGAATTTATATATTTTTTTTTTCGGTGAGGAAGAATTTATATTTTACGCTGGTCAAAACAAAAAAAGAAGAATTATATTGCAAATATGTCAAAAAAAAAAACAGTAATAAATTTCAATATAGATATGAGTGTTTTTTTTTCCAGAAAATATAGAAATGATTTTATCAACAAAATTTAGTATAAACTTTCATAATAGGGGTCAAACAAAGTGAGCATGGTCAATCAAAGCAACCTTTAAAAGTCAGAAACTCAACGCGCGGCAATATTTTGTCATTTTTTTGGGTCTAACCAAAGTTTAAAAATGAGAAGATTATATATACTGAATTTTCAAATATAGATATTATAATTATTTATTTCACGACAGAAAAAATAATAATAACGATTTATTCCAATGAGTAACTATATGCAATCATTTTTTTTTTTTGTTTTTGCGATATCCTCATGCATGCGAAAATAAAATAAGAAAAAGTTTTATGGAGACACAAGTATGTGGTAGTATTACAGCTATGACCGTTGACTATGTTTCCTTGTTACTTTAGGATTACTTACTGCGGTCATGAGTTTCGGGAATTTGTTCCTCAGAAGACGTGCGCTTACATCAGTCAGCATGATCTTCACTTCGGGGAAATGACTGTGAGAGAGACAGTGGATTTTTCGGGACGATGTCTAGGTGTTGGGACACGGTACCAGCTGTTGGCTGAGCTTTCAAGAAGGGAGAGAGAAGCAGGGATTAAGCCAGACCCTGAGATTGATGCATTTATGAAATCCATTGCTATCTCAGGACAAGAAACCAGTTTGGTTACAGACTATGTTCTCAAGGTACAACTTTTGTGTTTTTTTTTTTTTTTTTGTCAAACAAACAATATTTGTTCTTATCCATGGTTAATATTACTTGATAGATACCTTGGTCTGGATATATGTGCTGACATACTTGTTGGAGATGTGATGAGACGAGGTGTCTCCGGTGGACAACGCAAGCGTCTAACAACAGGTAAAACTTATGTTCACTTTTGATATTCCCATGATTCATTACAGTATCAGTGCTTTAACTTGGATTACTCTTGTCTAAACTGAGCAGGAGAGATGTTGGTAGGACCAGCTACAGCTCTTTTCATGGATGAAATATCAACTGGGTTAGATAGTTCCACAACATTCCAAATTTGCAAGTTCATGAGGCAATTAGTTCATATTGCAGATGTCACAATGGTTATTTCTCTTCTGCAACCTGCACCTGAGACATTTGATCTTTTCGACGACATTATCTTGCTCTCTGAAGGCCAAGTTGTTTACCAAGGCCCACGAGAACACATCCTTGAGTTCTTTGAGTACATGGGTTTCAAGTGTCCTGAAAGAAAAGGTGTTGCAGACTTTTTACAAGAAGTTACGTCTAAGAAGGACCAAGAACAATATTGGAACAGGAGAGAACACCCTTACAACTATGTCTCTGTGCATGACTTTTCAAGCGGTTTCAATTCTTTTCATACCGGGCAACAACTTGCTTCAGAACTCAGGGTTCCTTACGACAAAACTCAAACCCATCCTGCTGCACTAGTGACAACAACAACAACTTGCTTCAGAACTCAGGGTTCCTTACGACAAAACTCAAACCCATCCTGCTGCACTAGTGAAACAAAAGTATGGGATATCAAATAAAGAGTTGTTCAAGGCATGTTTTGATAGAGAATGGCTACTAATGAAACGCAACTCCTTTGTGTATGTGTTCAAGACTGTCCAGATAACCATCATGTCTTTAATTACTTGTGTATGTGTTCAAGACTGTCCAGATAACCATCATGTCTTTAATTACCATGACGGTTTATCTTAGAACAGAAATGCACGTTGGCACAGTGCAAGATGGTCAAAAATTTTATGGTGCTCTCTTCTTCAGTTTAATCAATTTAATGTTTAATGGAATGGCTGAACTAGCATTCACAGTGATGAGGCTCCCAGTCTTCTACAAGCAAAGAGACTTCTTATTCTATCCTCCATGGGCTTTCGCATTACCGGCTTTTCTTCTCAAGATTCCATTATCTCTTATTGAATCAGTAATATGGATCGCTCTTACATACTACACTATTGGTTTTGCACCTTCTGCTTCCAGGTAAATTTCCTACCTTCTACTACTCATGAAGATCACCAAAGAACTTTCTTTATTTTCTTATATTGCCATTCCTTTGAGCTAACCAAACTTTTTTTCCATTAGGTTCTTTCGGCAATTGCTTGCATACTTTAGCGTGAATCAGATGGCCCTTTCCTTGTTTAGATTCATTGGAGCCCTTGGAAGAACAGAAGTAGTTTCCAACTCGGGCGGGACCTTGGCACTACTTGTTGTATTTGTTCTTGGAGGCTTCATTATTGCTAAAGGTAAGCAAAAGTCCCACATATCTTATCATAGAACATATAAAATTAGTCTGAAATACAAAATCAAACAAACGCTCTGATATCTTTTTCATGTTCTTTCTATATGAGTATTGTTACGTGAAGCTTATCTTATAACTTTCTGCACCAGATGATATCCCATCATGGATGACTTGGGCCTATTATATATCACCTATGATGTATGGACAAACTGCTTTAGTAATGAATGAGTTTCTGGATGACCGTTGGGGCAGCGTAAGATTTCACTTACACCTCATGTTGTTCATATCTCTTTGCAATTGTGATATATAATCTGTTATGTTGCATGATGCAGCCAAATACCGATACTCGCATCAATGCAAAAACAGTAGGAGAAAAATCTTGAAAAATATTTTTGTAGCTCTCGGTAACTCCAAAGCTACAGTTATGGAAGAAGGTAAAGAGAAAGGGAGTAACCGTAGTAGAACAGAAGGTGAACTCTTTTAGATCTTTAGTTTTGTAGTTATGTTTTCATTTTTTATTATATGCTCAGTGTTGACTTTACTTAAGAAATTGCAGGTTCTGTAGTGGAACTCACTAGTACTTCAACTCATGGGCCAAAGAGAGGAATGGTTTTACCTTTTCAACCGCTTTCTCTTGCATTTAGTCATGTCAACTACTACGTTGATATGCCTGCAGTATGTAACTCTATCTCATAATTATCAAATCCGTATATCTCTTATACAAACGCATCTTAAGCTTCATTAATTGTTTTCTCCAAATGCTGCAGGAAATGAAAGCTCAAGGAGTTGAAGGGGACCGCCTTCAGTTATTAAGAGACGTTGGTGGAGCTTTTAGGCCAGGCGTTTTGACAGCATTGGTCGGTGTCAGTGGTGCGGGTAAGA
>CM071719.1:12171582-12187992 GCA_036630335.1 Physaria fendleri | reverse complement strand
TTTTTTTTTTTTTTTGGGTCAAGGATAAGATCCTAATATTTTAATGTCATTTCTCATGATAAACTCTTATTTATTTTTATCGATTTTATTTGCAGTTCGAGTTAGAGTATCCGAGTGAATATCTCATGGCAGTGGAAGGTTATTATGAGAAAATATATGGAAGTGAATCAGAAGTAATAACCATGCTTAAGTTCAAGACGAACGTACGAACTTCTCCGCCTTTTGGAATGGATTCTGGCATTAGCTTCGTACTCGAGAAGGAAGGTCACAAAATCGTAGGGTTCCATGGAAAAGCTAGTCACGAGCTTTACCAGATTGGGGTTAGTGTCGCACCCATCACCAAGTGACGACGTCCTTGGAACTATATTCCCATATCAAGTTCTATCATTGCATATTGGTTAAGACCTCTTCCGTATCTCCACCACTTTACTATGTGTTGTCCCCTCTGAAGTTTTATTCGAAATTTATTTCAATCAAGTAATTTCGTGTATTAAATAAAAGGAAGGTTTTCGAACCCCGGTTAATTGTTAAACAATAATTATGTCATTCTTATTTTGGTTTGGATGTGTGATTTGTGATTGAAGATTTGTGATTTAAGATTTTAGATGATGGTTTATACTTCTATTTAAGAAAATGACACAACACACATACATGTCAAATGAGCCATCTAAAAAATATATACCAATTCAATATCGTTACTTAAAATTAGTTTCTTCTATCTGTTTTCCAATTGATTTGGCTTTATTTGTGGAAATTTAGGCAAGACCGGTGCACAAGTAAAATGTCATGGGCGGCTGTTTGGCTTATGATGCTATCGTTCGGACTTGCAGCCTGTGGGGCATACCTGGTTTACAAATATAGATTGAGGGTAAGCTTTTTCAAATCATCCTCTTTCTCTTTTATCTGATCTTGTGTTAAGTGCGATGGAAAAGACTCAAAGGTGACATGTTGTTTTAACCATTTTGGCCTTTGATGCTGGTGTTTATTCTGGCCGATGTAGAAGATATCACAATCTCTTGATATGATTATCATATAATTTGATATGATTGTATCTGATTTTATATGATATGATTCTCTAAATATTTGATATGATTATCATATAATTTGATATGATTGTATCTGATTTTATATGATATGATTCTCTAAATATTTCATATTTATTGTATCCTCTACTATATATATGCACTATGTGCTTATCAATAATACAATCAATTCACAATGTAATCCTTTAGCCTAATATGGTATCAGAGCAGGTTTGCTATGGAGTTTTGATCAAGCGGTCAAACTCTTTCTTTTTTTTTTATTTTGTGTTGAATCTAAGTCACCATGCTTCTATAATTCAAGTCTGTGATGGACCTCTAAATTCTTTCATTCAAGCTCTTTATGAGCCTCTGAAGCTTAAGAAGATTTAATATTATTATCAAATATTATGTAATAAGTATATTAAGATTTAAATATATTTATATTAAGAAATTAGGTTAAATATGATTACGATTTCATTCTCTATATAAACATATGTATCATAGCCATGTGCTTCCAAAATTCAAGTTCATATGAACCTCTGAATCTATGCTACGATTTTGCACAAGACCCAACAACTCTCCTCTCTCAAATTGCTTCCTCGGGATCTTCTCTTCAATCTCAAACCGCTGATTCCGCTTTTTTCTTCATCACCACCTTGAGCTTGAGAGGGCGTATAAGGAATATAGAAGAATCTAGAAGATTTAATATTATTATCAAATATTATGTAATAAGTANNNACATATGTATCATCACTTTGATAATTATGAGAGTCAATATACAATTCTTCCAATCTATGTCTCTCATCATTCTATCATCAGGTTCACTCCAGTAGGGAAAGAATGAGATAATATTTTCCAACATAAATACATCTTTGTAGTTTCCAAATCTGTTGTTTGAGTAGCTGATCGCCATGAGGCGCAGATTACTCGATTATGTAAGCTAAACTGATGTAAAAATATGTCAACGAAATTCAATATTTTTTTCAAAAATATGTGAATATGTATATATTTTTATTATATATATTTCAAAATTTCTATAAGTGAAAACAAATAAATTGAAAACGATTAGAATTCGACATAAAATTATTTTTAGATATTTTTGATTCTTTTTTTTAAAAAAGATGATTGATACAACGTAGAATCCTTTATTTCTTATAAAAGAAAAATATATATAAAATCTTTTAAAATAAATAATTTTTCAATCCGTCCAAAATATTTCAATTTTATAAAAAATAAATGGCAACTCATCCGAAATTTCCGAGAAATTCTATTGGAAAAGCCCCTTGGAAAAAAAAAAGAAAAAAAAGAGAATACTAAACAAAAATATTTTGTTTTGTTTTGCAGATTTGACACAAAACATACTTAACATTTTATTAAGGATGAAAAATGTCGTGTACAACTCTAACTTTTCAGTATGCCAAGAGTTGTATTTTCTTTCTATGTCGCTTGAACGTACGGAACATTTATCTCAACACTCAGAAATATGCAAATTAGTCTCTTATTCCGATAATGATGGTTTTAAATTTTGGTTATTTAGATGTTTAGTTTCATATGTACCATATAATAATATACACTATTTGGATGTGACCACTATTTTTCTCGACCAAGTAAGATACCAACTTGTATCTCCGTCCAAAAGTTATTGGCGTTGATTGTTTTATAATTTTTAGATGAGTGCTTAATTTGTGGTCTTCAAAAACGCAATTAGTCATTCGTTCCAAAATTTAGACTACTATTGGCTTCCTTAAAAATTAGTCAAATCTTTTGTTATAGTTATCTTGTCCAAGTTTTTGGAATTTGAATTCTCCTCATAATTAACAAAACAAATTTATTACGTTTCTTTTTTCAACAACATGCATAATGTATGTTTGAATTCTATAAGGTGGCAACGATACATTAAACTAACCTAATTCACTAAATTACACAAAACATATACTTATCTTTGCTGGTTCATTGTATATTTTGTTGGTCTTGTAATATTGAAAACTCATAAAGATTTCTAGATAGAAAGGCTTGTTGAGTAATAAATCTCATCTTCCTTTTTTACAAAAATAAAATAAATAGATTAATGTGGATCTGGTTTAATTCATAAAGAGTTCTCTTTACGCAAATCAAAACTAAAGTTATTTACATAATGTGATTGATCTGTGATTATGTTTTTAATTTTTTTGTTTCTATCCTCGCTCCTGATATAGACAATTCTTGATGGCTTTGCTGGATGAAAATATAGCGGAGGACATTTTTCTCCCACATAAAAGTATAATAATTACTAAAACAAAACATTTAATTATTATGTGATGTAATACAAACATGCTAGTGATCATGTTATCCTTAGCCGCCTCATTCTTTTCCCAAAAAAAAAAACCAAAAACAAGAACAAATATAAAAATATAACTAGGATGTTAAATTTTGGAGGAAATTTTTTTGTAGATATGGATCTATCTATTTGTCTAAAGAATTACATGAAACAAGAAGTTCTAATAATTCAGTTGTTTGGAACATTCATTTAATTTTTTATCTTAAACAAAAATTAGCAATTTTAATAACTTTTTTTAACTAGTAAAATACAAAGTTTGAATTTCGAATTAACAAAAAAAAGTTTGAATTTAGAACTAGTAATCTAGGTGTGATAAATTTGCGAAATATATATATCATCATGTTACATGATATTATCTATATGATCCAATAATAAAATCAGATAATAAATATCATTCTGTCAGTATTTTTAACTCAGATAAATTTTCTAATTAAGGTGTGCGCATGAATAACAAATTTAAAGACACCAGTATTCTTTCAATCATAAAAACAAATAGATTTAATCACAAAATAATCTGCATAGTATGAGTAGACTGAGATGTTTACTTAGTCGATTTCCTTTGGGTCCAAATGATCAGATCACACAAAAGAACAACTTCAATCATATTTGTATGCTTAAAGTTATATCAAGTAATAACAAAAAAAAATAACCGTGGGTTTATCATATAGCTTGAGAAACAAAAACATGGTCATGCTATTTTTGAAAGTTTATAACCATAAGCAAGCAAGTGTGGTTTATGTGATAAGAGAGATAAATATCTGATGGGTGGGGGCCAATTCGAGAATTTCGAATATTAAATGAGTGATATGGACATGTATGTCTTGTGGGCTAGGTTATCATAATAATTCTCAAATGAGTGATCTGATTTGTGGGCGAGGTTATCACAGATGCGCAATTTGCTTATCACAAACGATTTTTTTTTTTTGTGTGATGAAAACAAATTTATTTGTATGTTATCACAAAAATCATTTTTATGCTAAATGTTGTAGGATTCGTAAACGACGATTCCATAATGTAATCTTATATATATAAAATCCAACGGTTGAAATGAAGGAAAAATTCGCAAGTAGCAAACAAACATTATATATGAGTACCGTCAGGTTAACTAAAAGGTGGGGTAAACATGTCTACATTTTTTTTTTTGTCAAGGACATGTCTACATATAAATACAAGATCCACTTTAATTATTTTTGTAATGGTGAATTTAAATGGTTACTAATATTTTTTAAAAATTAATCTGTAATAGATTTAAAATATAGTATTTCTCATGATATTCTAAAAGATTATTAAAACTATATAAGCAAAAGTAATTGTATTTTCCTTGTATTTTTAAACTTAAATATTTCACAATAATGTATACACACAGGGTATATGAAATGTTTTCATGATATTTTTGTAAAGACTACAGTAACGAATCGTTATGGAGACTATGGTCTGTCCAATTTTATGCCTCAGGTTTTATGGATAAGTTATGAAATAACATAATCAATGATCTAACAAAAATATCTCACCTACCAACTACTACGAGTGTCAATTATTTGATATTTGGACCAGTGACTCATCACTCTTCAACTTTTTCTTTTTAGTTTCAGCTACCTACAAAAATTTATATTGCCGACAATATAGAAACATAGGGCTAATTCATGTATAAGAATGTCGAAATAAAAGCCCATAACTCGATTTAATAGTGATTAAAACAATTATAAGCCGATGGCCCATTACTCGTTATTTAGGCCCATTAACATATTAATAGTGATTAAAACAATTATAAGCCGATGGCCCATTACTCGTTATTTAGGCCCATTAACATATCGCGAAAGACTAATCAACATTGTCAACGAAGAACTGAAACACACTGGAACTGGAATTGAGATCGATTTCGACCTGTAAGTAAAGCTTTGATTGCCGCGAAGATTGCACAAATCTGGAATTGAGATCGATTTCGACCTGTAAGTAAAGCTTTGATTGCCGCGAAGATTGCACAAATCCCCATGTTGAGAGTAGTCATTTCTATGCATTTGGTTATCCTCGGAAGAATCATGATCTAGGAAATGTAAATGAAAATGAATCCATGCCACATGCTTGTTAATTATGGTTTTGATTATTGTGCCATGATAACATTGTTGATATTGGGTTAGCTTTCTTTTTTCATGTACAAAGCCAAACATATCTGTTAGGTTATCCATGCCACATGCTTGTTAATTATGGTTTTGATTATTGTGCCATGATAACATTGTTGATATTGGGTTAGCTTTCTTTTTTCATGTACAAAGCCAAACATATCTGTTAGGTTTTTCTGTTCAGTGTGAGAAGGTTAAATAGAGGAGAAGCAGAATGTGATATACTTCTGTATGTTGTGCCTGATTTTCTGTCTCTCTTGTTGCGTAGAATGAGGATCAGCAAGTAATCCAAGACTATGAAATCACCCACAGGGTTTTTCTCGATGTTGATATTGATGGCCAACGCTTAGGTAAATGGATTGGACTGACATATTTGTGTTCTAGTTTTCTTGAAGTCAAAATAGTTATGTAATCAGCCTCACATACATGGGTTCTCGGGATCTCTTCTTTGCCTTTTGCTTGTCTCAACTTCTGTTAATTTTGCTTTCTTTGATTCAATACTGCAGGAAGAATCGTTATCGGACTTCTCAACTTCTGTTAATTTTGCTTTCTTTGATTCAATACTGCAGGAAGAATCGTTATCGGACTATATGGCACTGTTGTACCCAAAACTGTAGGTATGTCTTTTGGCATCTTGAATGCAAATCTCAGAATTCAGTTATTTTGTGTAAACTGTTTGTAATGTTTGATTTCTTTGTATCTTGAATGCAAATCTCAGAATTCAGTTATTTTGTGTAAACTGTTTGTAATGTTTGATTTCTTTGTTTATAAGCAGAAAATTTCAGAGCATTATGCACAGGAGAGAAGGGAAAAACCTCAAGCGGAAAGCGTTTACATTATAAGGGAACACCATTTCATCGTATAATATCTGGATTTGTGATCCAAGGAGGAGATATTATCCATGGTGATGGAAAGGGGACTGAGTCTATTTATGGCGTACCTTTCCTGATGAAAATTTCAAGATAAAGCATTCACATGCAGGTGCGCATAATACTCTCAACCAGTTTATGAAATTTGAAGAATTGTTGGGAAACTGGTTTTAAAGCATCTTTTACAAGCCATTTACTGATTTACTTTATACTTTTAGTTCATAGGAAAATTAATTTGTATGCGTAGGTGTTGTAGCGATGGCTAATACAGGACCGGATTCTAATGGCTCGCAGTTCTTTATCACTACTGTTAAGGCTTACTGGTAAGCCCTACTCTCATAATAGCCCTCATGCTCTCACTACATGCGCAATGAAAATCGGTTTTTCTGACACAGAACATACTAAAAATGAGCTAAAGAACACCAAACGTATGTCATATGCACTCATTTTTAGACTTAGGAAATTCTCATCTAGAGATCCAATCTAGATTCACTTTCTACACATATGCACTCATTTTTAGACTTAGGAAATTCTCATCTAGAGATCCAATCTAGATTCACTTTCTACAAGGCTATCCATTGGAACCTCTGAATTCTAACTAGAATGACATATGAATACAAAAACTCATGAGATATTTTTGTGAAAAAAATGTGTTCAGGTTGGAAGGAGAACATGTAGTGTTCGGGAAGGTGATACAAGGAATGGACAATGTATTTGCCATTGAAGGTGGAGCTGGAACATACAGTGGCAAACCGAGAAAGAAAGTTGTGATTGCTGATTCTGGAGAGATTCCTAAAGACAAATGGGATGAAGAGAGATGACAGAAGATAACCTAAAACTACATAGCTGGTTATGCTCCTCTGTGGTTCTCTTTATCTCTTTTTTTGTCTTTTGCTTTATAGTTTTGCACATGTGGATTATCTGAATTCTGAACACTATCTCAATGTAGTTAGGATTATTGATAAACTGGATTTTCTTAGTAGATACGCGTGTTCCTAGGAGACTTGCTTGTCATTTTACTTCATGAACAACGGCACGCGAGTTCAGAAGGTACTTATTAAACCGCGTGCATTTTCATTTTGGTTATTTTGATTATGTAGTTGTTTTTTGATTGGCTCATATTTACTCGTCTATTAATTAGCGTTAAATTTAAGAAATATAATAGACAGAAAGAACGATAAAAGTAGATGGCACAACACTTTGAAATTGATGATGAATGTAATTGGATTTACACTCGGTTCTTCTTGGGACGACCACACTTGACTTGCACGGCAAGCGTCTTCACAATGTCCTTGCACGAATCTTTCTCGTCTTGTTCGAATGTGCTCTTGTTCACCGGAATTACACATTGTGTTTTCCCCAAACAATGCTGCAACAGTGTTTTTTGGTTTGGTTAGTTCATACTACAAGCTAAACAAACATTGTATGTACATCAAGAAGAAACAAAATATCATCTTTCTTACCTTTCAACGACTTGCTTTGAAACAGGAGCATTACAAGTACCCATTGTGAAGTTTCCACAAACACCAATAGGGTTTCCGAAGCTAGCAAACTCAACAGCTGCTATCTTCTTAGTGCCTGAGCATTTGAGAGTAGCCGTGAGACTCACGTTATCAGTGATGGCTTGGACTTGATCTTGCTTCCTAATCCAATGACTAACACTTGGAGTGTAATTTTCACCGACTTTAGAACAAACTGTGTCTCTGTTGATAGTGACAAAGTCTATAAGCTCAGGCTTCACATTAGGCTCTTCCTCGAATATGACAAGAAGGTTTTTCTTGGGCTTCAAGAAAGATCTAGGGATGTGATACTCTATTTGTGTTGGTTGACCTAATGGAGACAAGAATGATTGCCAATATCTTCCCACACCTTCTCCATTCACCCAAATTAACCCTTTTCCCATTCCGTTCATGCGAATCGCCGCTGCATTTAGGCTCTCTGGTGCATAAAGTATGTCTGTAATGTTTCACATTCGTTAGACAATGTGTGCATCTTTTACCATTTATACGCTCTATTAGTCTGATTTGTTTGGTGTATTACCCGGTACCATGTAAGCCCTGGTGCTTTCCCTGTGAATTTTTGCCATTTGACCTTCTTGAAACCTTCCTCGGTGTGGATTCCGAGTTTTTCTCCTTCCATGCCGACCTAAAGATCGAGAGACTGGATTAAAAATACTCAATGTTTTGATTCAGTTACAGAGATACTTTGAGCTTGATTTCAAACCTTGTTTCCCCATTTACTGTTTTCAGTGAGATCAAGTGGTCCAGAAGTCAATCCTAAGATGGAAACACCGCGAGGACCGGTGTATCTATGTTCCATGTAAGATCCACTGTCCTGTAAGAACAAAAAGTCCCAACATTTAGAAACATGCCTTCATCTATATATGGACCTAAAACTCAGATTTTGAATTATCTTTTAATAACTTACTGGGAATCCTGTAAGAACACCAAGCATTACAAGATGATTCTCTCCTGCTTTTAATGTAACATCTTTCAAGAAAACAAAACTCTTCTCTTCATGGCTTCCATGTCCACTTCCTGGTAAGAAGAGATCATTAATATAAAAGAAAACAAAACTCTTCTCTTCATGGCTTCCATGTCCACTTCCTGGTAAGAAGAGATCATTAATATAGCTCATTTTTGAACTTATAGATCATTGTAGCACAATCTTACCAAGGTATTCTCCATTAAGCCAAACGTGTAACGCGTGTCCAAGACTAGCAATTCTTACAGAAGTCTTAACTTCTTTCTTCTTAGGTAACTGTTTCTCATGAACCTTGAAGCTGCAAAGCGAAATTTAACTTCAAGATTCAATTCTTTCATATTTGATATATAACCAACCACATGAAAAATGAAATATATACCTTGTTGTGTACCATCCATAGTCTGTCTTGTCTTTAGTCAAACCGTAAAGCTCAACAGGTATGTAAGAGTCACCTTCAAGTTTACTAGGCAATGTTTCAGTGAACACTTTGAAATTAAACTTCTTGTTCGCCTTTTTAGACTTCATGAAGTTCCTTGAAGTGTGTTGAGATACAATCTGGTCCAATACAAACAAACAAGAACGTGTTACCAAACTGTGTCTTTACTCTTCTTGGCTATAATTTGAAGTTGTTGTCGTCACCTGTGCTGTGTTGTAAACAACAGTTTTGCAATCTGGAAGAATACTAATGGAACGAGGTGCTATCACATATTTCTGCATTTTTTTTATCTTCAAAGTCACCATTTTTATAACACTTTTTTGAAATCATATGTTTCTTTGTTGTTACCTGTCCTAATATAATGGGGCCTCCTTGTGCAGCAAACAATTTTTCCTCCTTCATCATATCCAATATCATACGCACGTACCTTTCTGTATGTTCCTGCATTATTTTTATTTCTTTCTGGTCACATATTTGATTCTAACAAAACACATACATTTCGAGTTTTATGTATGAATATATATACCTTGAATGGTTTATTGTCTGTTCGGAAGAAAATTCCAGGAACTTCTCTAAGCCAATAAGGAAGTCCTCTGATATTTTTTTTAAAAAACATTAAATTAAAAGAAGAACTTGAGAAATCAAAAATATAAAAAGTTATTAATGAAAAGATTAATTACCCATGAGTCCATTCAGCTTGGATAAAGGGTCCAAGCCTCAAGGACACATACATTCCATTCTTCTCGATCAACTTTATGAACTTCACCAAATCAGCTCGTCCAGAAAAGTTGAACTAATGAAAAACAACAAATTAAAAAAATATACATTAAGAATCAAAAAGATTCATGAATGCATGTTTTATATATTCTATTGATAGATTTGTTTACCTTTCCTTGTTCAGGCTCATGTAGATTCCAGAAAACATATGTTTGAATTGTGTTCAAACCGCCTTGTTTGGCTCTCTTAATGATCTTTGGCCACATCTAAACCAAACCCAAATCACATAATAATCTCAATATCAATACAAACTAAAAAAAACCTTGTAGAAAAACATTGTAGTGTCTGATAAGTATTATACTTCAGGAGTGCTTCGAGGGTAATGAATAGAGCCGGAGAAAAGAAGCTCTCTTTTGCCATCTATGATCAAAGAGGTTCCATCATAAGTCACTTCTTTATTACTCTTCTTCTTCTTTGCATTCTTTTTGGCCGCGAAAGAAGAAGAAGATGATAGGAGAACCACAAGAACAGCCGCTAAAATCCATCGATGAAGAAGATGATAGGAGAACCACAAGAACAGCCGCTAAAATCCATCGATCAAGCGAATGTTTTCTCGAGAACCACAAGAACAGCCGCTAAAATCCATCGATCAAGCGAATGTTTTCTCATTGAACCGTCTTTATGTTTTGGAATAGGGTATAGAACAAGAACCCAAGTTCTTTTGGAACCTCGTCCTTGTCGGAGGAATTGGAACCTCGTCCTTGTCGGAGGAATTGAAAAAATTAACAAGGAGACCTCAAAATGACAAGCATCGAAAAAAGACAATGATATAAGAGAATGTTTTGCACTCAGCTTTTCAGGTTCTCAGAGAAATTTACGCACAAGCATCGAAAAAAGACAATGATATAAGAGAATGTTTTGCACTCAGCTTTTCAGGTTCTCAGAGAAATTTACGCGTCTGAAATAGAATCTATGGCTGTAAGTTGTAACTTTGAAACTTTTTTTATTGGCTATTTTAAAAGTTTGTTTTACATATTATGGTGGACAAATACAAAACAAAATTCTTTTTTAATCCCCAAAACAGATACTCTTTAAAGGTCAATCAGTGTTTTTAACAGATCTAACTAAACAGGTTCAAAAGGTTTCAACAAATTTTTACCATTAATATTTAAACAAAATAAAATGTATAAAAGGTGGCCAAAGTAGGATTTAACACTCCAATCATATTGCAGTGTAAAACCAGCTATTTTTTCAACTTTTAAAACTACTTTTAGAATTCTAGAATTCTAATAACAAAATCCATTAACCAGTCAAATTTTAGTTAACAAACATTGAATTCAGCATGAACGTCATTTCGTTGTCTTTAATGTCATTTCTATCAAAAACATCATCACACTTTGTAGAAAGTTTATATGTCAAATTAACAAAAAAAAAAAGGTTTATATGTTTTAACAAAAAAAAAAAGGTTTATATGTTACCGCATACCAGTGTATTGGAAGAAAAACTTCTTTAGAAAACATTTAGTATCTCATTTGATTTCTCCTCCATCTTTTATAATGTAAACAAATATCGAGGTATATAGTTGTATTAGCCGTATACAATGATATAGAAACACATAGTCATATGATTTGTATTAGTCATATATAAACAAATAGTAGTATTAATTGTACAGATCATACCTAAAAACACAATTGTAATAACCGTACTAGTCATAACCACATAAAACAACCCAAAAAATCATTTCAATCGAAAGTGGCGACACTATTAGCTAATATGACGTCTAATATACTCGAGAAGACCATCTAAGTGTTTCAAGAGAAGATTCAGATATCGTCATCTCTAAATTCTTGATTCTCACCATTTTTTATTTTAGGGTGTTTTGGAAGATGAAACACTATTTCAACCTAAGATAAAACTGAATTCTATTTATTGAAGGTGAAATGAAGAAATTATAAGTTAATAAACCAACAATAGAAAAATGGTGGTTTAAGGTTTGTCGAAGATAAAACTGTTTTTTTTTAAAAAAAATATATATTTAAAATAGAATGTATAAAAAATTATAAATCATGGTAAAAAGTTTGGTCATTTCATAATCTTGAGATTTAAAAATAAAATTAAAAAAAAAAAAAAAAAATTAAAGGAAAGGAGGGGTAAACTAAAGATCGAGGCAAATTGGAAGTCAGCCCCATGTGAAGTAGACTTTACGAGTTTGGGAGACGTTCACTTTCAGGAAGTCAGCCCCATGTGAAGTAGACTTTACGAGTTTGGGAGACGTTCACTTTCAGTAACCATTTCTTTGTCTTCTCCTTCCTCTTTAAAGAACAGTCTCTCTCTCTCTCTACATATCCCCAAAAACCCCAATTCGTAAAAAGATTAGGGTTTTTGAAGTTTAAGAAGGAGAGAAAGATGAGTCCTTCAAGGTTTATCAAGTGAGTAACCGTCTGCGACGGAGCTGTTGGAAAGACTTGTCTTCTCATCTCCTACACTAGCAACACTTTCCCTGCGGTCAGCTTTCAGTTCTCTTTTTTTTTTTCTTAACTTTGATTTGGTCAAATTTATTGTTGTTGGTAAGCTGATCTTGCTTACTGAGTTAGGTTTAGTCATAAGTATTTGTTGAGTTTGCTTAAAAGTTTGTGCTTTCCTTACTACCTCAATGATTGTACTGTACTGATCTTTAAGATTTGAGAATTAAGTCTGCTATATGACTTTGTAGAAAGTCTAATGTTATCGATATTACAGGATTATGTGCCTACTGTGTTTGATAATTTCGGTGCTAATGTGATTGTGGATGGGAACACTATCAACCTAGGATTGTGGGATACTGCAGGCAATTTTATTACCTTGGATGTGTGATGTTCTTTCTTTTGTGTTTTTGGAATTTCTTAATTTACTTGACTTGATGAAACAGGGCAAGAGGACTATAATAGATTAAGACCTTTGAGCTATCGTGGCGCAGATGTCTTCTTACTTGTATTCTCTCTCGTTAGCAAAAGCTAGCTATGAAAATGTTTCTAAGAAGGTTTGATCTTTCGTCCTCCCCTGAAACTTTTTTTTCAGTTTTATCTGATTCTCATTTAGTGATTCTGATGATAGATTTCATTTGGTTCCTTTTTTTAGTGGGTTCCTGAACTGAGACTGAGACATTATGCTCCTGGTGTTCCCATCATCCTCGTTGGGACAAAGCTTGGTTGGTTTCTTCTTTGACTCAACCCTCAATCACCGGACTACCTTTATTCTGATATTTTGGATTCTCTTTCAGATCTCGAGATGATAAGCAATTCTTTGTCGAACACCCTGGTGCTGTGCCTATCTCTACTGCTCAGGTACTGTTTTGCATACTCTTCTCATGTGATTCTAACTAAATCATCAGTGTTAAATTTCATATTTTGATGGCATAAAAATAGGGTGAAGAACTAAAGAAGCTGATTGTGGCACCTGCTTATATCGAATGCAGTTCTAAAACTCAACAGGTAAACCACCTGAGAGGCAATATCTTTATCTTATCTTTACCCTTTTAAACTGCCATTTGAATCCGCTGATGATCGTCTTCCACAGAATGTAAAAGCAGTGTTTGATGCAGCTATCAAGATAGTTCTTCAGCCACCAAAAAACAAGAGGAGGAAGAAAAGAAAAACTCAGAAAGGTTGCTCTATATTGTGATTCGACATGAATCATTAGGAGGACTAGAGCTACATGTATGTTTTTTCTCCTTTTTCATAACTTTTTTACACAAGGAATCAAAATTCTGTTTGTTTGTAGTCTTTAAACTGACATAGTTGAAGAACTAGTAACAAATAGGTATTTGTATTCTTGTTTGCACTTTGATCTGTAAATATACCCTTTGATCTGTAAATATACCATGCTGCATTGATTGATTTGCTGGTTCATATTTTGCAAACAGAGCTAGTTGGTAAGTTAGATATCATGTAAATTGCTAACATTTTGCTGGTCTGATGAAACCAAATCTAAGAAAAGGCAGCATAACGCTTCACATGTAATAACTTTGAGGATACCAAGTTACAAGTTTCTTCCTTTTCATTCTGTAAAAGACCAAGCTTTGATCTTTAGTTTTGATGATTCAGAAACTAAAGTGCTTCCCTGGAAAAATTAAGAGCCTTGGAAATATGATTACCGTCTACAATTCTGTATTCAATTATAGTGAATATATTGAGTATATCCTGTAAAATCAGATTAGAAAAAAGACTTTGATTGAAATTGTGCATTTTTAGAAAACATAATAATCAAATATAAGTGAGCCAATCAATATGCGAAATGTGGAATTAGAACATTTCAAACATCTGATTAAAGATATAAAGGTCAATTTAACACAGCAACTTTAAAGAAATAATGTAAAGAACCAAAAACATAGAGAATATCGAATACATATAGAAATTAGTTAAGCACCTCCACTAGCCAAAAAATAATAATATAAACTTTGCATCAAACCTTTAATTTTAAAAACATATAAAGTACAAAACCTAAAAGAAAGCTACGTCTTTTACGATCAGTAATGTCTACATCAATCAAATATTTTACTTTTAGTAATAGATAGAAGCTTTCCAAAAGAGAGAAAATTTAACAAGTTGACGAAAGTAGATGGATATCATTTGATTAATGGTCATTTTTTTTGTTCTTTCAATTGAAAAGGATAAAAGTAGATGTCTGATTAACAAATCTATTTGATTCTTTAAGCCACAAAAGATATATTTGCTTTCTTATAACAACGTGAAAACTAGTTGTCTTAGGAACATATGAATTACAACAATACATAATCCTTTTGATCAAAAATAAAACATTATACAATTTATTGTAATCCATAAATACATGTATTTGATTTTTAGTTAGTACTCCCTCTGTTTCAGAATATAAGAGGTTTTAGGTTTTTAAATTTGTTTCAAAATATAAGGGGTTTAATTGCATTTAATACTAAAAACCGTCATTTTTCCTTAAACCCCTTATATTCTGAAACGGAGGGAGTAGTAATTTATTGTAAGAAGGGAAATCGATTTATTTCCTCATGAACTATTGTCATATCGTATTCATTCTCCACGAACTACTGCCTTCTGTCTATTTATCTATGAAATGATAATTGTAGATTATTTATCCATGAAAAAAGTTTAAAACTTATTTACCCCGAATTGATATTTCTAAACTTGATTATATATTGGTCTTAGTTTTGATTGATTCAATGTGCGATTGACCGATAAATTAAACCAAAATACAGACTAAATTTGTGTAAATCATTATTTAGGACCGAATTAAAAATTTTAGCCGGCTTAGTTTACAATTACATCCAAATTTTAAATTACCGATTTTATTCTAGTTTTTGAGATTTTATATTTGATCAAACGGTTATTATACTGATTGAATGATTTTATAACTCAAAACCAAGACCAATGGATAACTAAGTTTCCTACTATTAATTTGAGATAAGTAGGTTTTGAACTATTTTTTTCATGGGTTAATAAATATACAAGTAATTTGAGATAAGTAGGTTTTGAACTATTTTTTTCATGGGTTAATAAATATACAAGTATCATTTCATTCATGGATAAATAGAAAAAAAATTAGTAGTTCGTGAATAAATTGTTTTCCCTTAGATCAATAATACAAACAAATGAAAGAATATAAAAAAAAATTATTGCCAACAACAACCAAGTCATATAAATTGACAGGGCTAATTATAGAAACAGAAGTTGACCAAAAAAATAAAAATAGACATCCGTACTTGAGAAATAATTGTTTCTTGTTAAGTCAATGATTTTTTCTATTTTGTTTATAAGGTAACTTGTTGGTACATCCATGTTAAGTCTTATGTAATTATATGATTTTTTCTATTTTGTTTATAAGGTAACTTGTTGGTACATCCATGTTAAGTCTTATGTAATTATGATTGATAATACAAAGTTAGTGAGTACATAATTATTAAATTATATAAGATGCGGACCTCCAATCACGTTCGGCTTATCTAATTAAAGGGACAATTAAAATTAAAAAATTAAAGAGAATCTCTGAAATCGTTATCGTACGTCCGTGTCTTTTCCGGCCACCAAATTGATGCCATCTGTTTTATGCGTCTTTATAAATCAACGTCTCCGTTTTACCCTTACTCTATTATATAAATCTGTTCTCCGCATTTCATTACTCTTCTAAAAATTCGATCTTTTACTTGGATCCGCTAATCTGGAGCACTAAAGGCAGTAAAAAGGTACGGGTTTTGATCGGCTATTCAAATTTAAATGAAATTGAGTAGTCTCTGGTGCTGAATTGCTAGAGTTGTTGTGAAATTAGGGTTTTTTTTGGAGAATGAGGAGCTTGTGATTTCTCTTGTTTTAGTTGATTCGGCCGAGTTTCTATCTAGAAAGTATCGATTTTGTCGGTTAAAAGAAGAATAAGGTTACTTTGTTCGTGGTTGGTGGATTCTAGTAATGGAAGACGGCGAGCT
>CM071719.1:12160974-12171482 GCA_036630335.1 Physaria fendleri | reverse complement strand
ATCTCTAATTTCCTTTTTCACTATTATTTCTATTTCCTATTCTTCTCATCTCTAAGAATAGAAAATCATCTCTAATTTCCTTTTTCACTATTAAGTTAACTTGAAGCTTACTCCAACATGCTTCAAGGTTTACCAAGTGTGTAACCGTGGGCGATGGAGCTGTTGAAAAGACTTGTCTTCTCATCTCATACACTAGCAACACTTTCCCTGCGGTCAGCTTACAGTTCTTCTTTTTTACTTTGATTTGGTCAAATTTCAGCTCAGGGAAATTAGATTTATTGTTGGTTGCTAATTTGATCTTGCTTACTCAGTTGGGATTAGTCATAAATATTTGCTGAGTTTGCTTAAAAGTTTGTACTTTCCTTACTACCTCAATGATTGTACTGTATGATCTTTAAGATTTGAGAATTAAGTCTGCTATATGACTTTGTGGAAAGTCTAATGTTATCGATGTTACAGGATTATGTGCCTACTGTGTTCGATAATTTCAGTTCTAATGTCATTGTGGATGGCAACACTATCAACTTGGGATTGTGGGATACTGCAGGCAAGTTTATTACCTTGGATTTGTGATGTCCTTTCTTGTGTTTTGTAATCTCTTACTTTACTTAACAGGGCAAGAGGACTATAATAGACTAAGACCTTTGAGCTATCGTGGCGCAGATGTCTTCTTACTTGCATTCTCTCTCGTTAGCAAAGCTAGCTATGAAAATGTTTCTAAAAAGGTTTGATCTTTCGTCATCCCCTGAAACTTCTTTTCAGTTCTATCTGATTCTCATTTAGTGATTCTGATGATAGATTTCATTTGGTTCCTTTTTTTAGTGGGTTCCTGAACTGAGACATTATGCTCCTGGTGTTCCCATCATCCTCGTTGGGACAAAGCTTGGTTGGTTTCTTCTTTGACTCAACTTTTAATCACCCGATGACCTTATTTCTTATTTTTTCATGACTTCTCTTACAGATCTTCAAGATGATAAGCAATTCTTTGTCGAACACCCTGGTGTTGTGCCTATCTCTACTGCTCAGGTAACGTTTTTCACATACTCTTCTCATGTGATTCTAACTAAATCCTCAGAGTTAAAATTCCACATGTTTCATCTATGGTATCAAAATAGGGTGAAGAACTAAAGAAGCTGATTGTGGCACTTCCTTATATCGAATGCAGTGCAAAAACTCAACAGGTAAACCACCTGAGAGTCAATATCTTTATCTCATCTTTACCCTTCTAATCTGCCACATGAATCCATTGATGATTCTCGTCGACAGTATGTAAAAGCTGTGTTTGATGCGGCTATCAAAGTAGTTCTTCAGCCACCAAAAAAACAAGAGGAGGAAGAAAAGAAAAACTCAGAAAGGTTGCTCTATATTGTGATTCGACATGAATCATTAGGAGGACTAGAGCTACATGTATGTTTTTTCTCCTTTTTCATAACTTTTTTACACAAGGAATCAAAATTCTGTTTGTTTGTAGTCTTTAAACTGACATAGTTGAAGAACTAGTAACAAGCAGGTATTTGTATTCTTGTTTGCACTTTGATCTGTAAATATACCATGCTGCATTGATTGCTTTGATCTGTAAATATACCATGCTGCATTGATTGATTTGCTGGTTCATATTTTGCAAACAGAGCTAATTGGTAAGTTAGATATCATGTAAATTGCTAACATTTTGCTGGTCTGATGAAACCAAATCTAAGAAAAGGCAGCATAACGCTTCACATGTAATAACTTTGAGGATACCAAGTTACAAGTTTCTTCCTTTTCATTCTGTAAAAGACCAAGCTTTGATCTTTAGTTTTGATGATTCAGAAACTAAAGTGCTTCCCTGGAAAAATTAAGAGCCTTGGAAATATGATTACCGTCTACAATTCTGTATTCAATTATAGTGAATATATAGAGTATATCCTGTAAAATCAGATTAGGAAAAAAAGACTTTGATTGAAATTTTGTATTTTTAGAAAGCATAATAATCAAATATAAGTGAGCCAATCAATATGCGAAATGTGGAATTAGAACATTTCAAAGATCTGATTAAAGATATAAAGGTCAATTTAACACAGCAACTTTAAAAGAAATAATGTAAAGAACCAAAAAGATAGAGAATATCGAATACATATAGAAATGAGTTAAGCACCTCCACTAGCCAAAAAATAATAATATAAACTTTGCATCAAACCTTTAATTTTAAAAACATATAAAGTACAAAACCTAAAAGAAAGCTACGTCTTTTACGATCAGTAATGTCTACATCAATCAAATATTTTATTTTTAGTAATAGATAGAAGCTTTCCAAAAGAGAGAAAATTTAACAAGTTGACGAAAGGAGATGGATATCATTTGATTAATTAATGGTCATTTTTTTTTGTTCTTTCAATTGAAAAAAGATAAAAGTAGATGTCTGATTAACAAATCTATTTGATTCTTTAAGCCACAAAATATATATTTACTTCTTATAACGACGTGGAAACTAGTTATCTTGTGAACATATGAATTACAACACATAATCCTTTTGATCAAAAATAAAACACTATACAGTTAATTGTAATCCATAAAGACATGTATTTGATTTTTAGTTAGAAGTAATTTATTGTAGGAAACTTAATCCAATCAAGGAAAATCGATTTATTTCCTCATAAACTATCGTATTCATTTTCCACGAATTACTGGCTTCTGTCCATTTATCCATGAAATGATAATTGTAAATTATTTATCCATGAAAAGAGTTTAAAACGTATTTACCCTGAATTGATAGTTCCAAACTTGGTTATTTATTGGTCTTAGTTTTTGATTGATTTAATGCGTGATTGACCAATAAATTAAACCTAAATAAAGACTAAATTTGTGTAAATCATTATTTAGGATCGAATTAAATTTTTTAACCTGCTTAGTTTATAATTACATCCAAATTTTAAATTACCAATTTTATTCTAATTTTTGAGATTATATATTTGATTAAATGGTTTTTATACTCATTTGAATGATTTTATAACTTGTTAAATCTCAAAACCAATACCAATGGATAACTAAGTTTCCAACTATTAATTTGAGATAAGTAGGTTTTGAACTATTTTTTTCATGGGTTAATAAATATACAAGTATTTAATTTGAGATAAGTAGGTTTTGAACTATTTTTTTCATGGGTTAATAAATATACAAGTATCATTCCATTCATGGATAAATAGAAAAAAGTTAGTAGTTACTGAATAAATTGTTTTCCCTTAGATCAATAATACAAACAAATGACCCAAATTTACTTGGGTTGGTGGTACTACCACCTCTAGTTAGTGTTTCAGATTGGAGGTAACGAGTTCGAAAGACACCCGGGGAAGAGACCATATTACATGTTCTAGAGTCCGATCCAGATTATTCTTGTTGGAAAATCCATCCAAAATACCGGTTAATCAAAAAAATAATACAAACAAATGAAAGAATAGAAAATTATTGCCAACAACAACCAAGTCATGTAAATTGACAGGGCTAATTATAGAAACAGAAGTTGACCAAAAAAAAAAATAGACATCCGTACTTGAGAAATTATTGTTTCTTGTTAAGTCAATGATTTTTTCTATTTTGTTTATAAGGTAACTTGTTGGTACATCCATGTTAAGTCTTATGTAATTATTATTATTGATAATACAAAGTTAGTGAGTACATGATTATTAAATTATATAAGATGCGGACCTCCAATCACGTTCGGCTTATCTAATTAAAGGGACATTTAAAATTAAAAAAAAATTAAAGAGAAAATTAAATAATTAAAGAGAATCTGTGAAATCGTTATCGTACGTCCATGTCTTTTCCGGCCACCAAATTGATGCCATCTGGTTTATGCGTCTTTATAAATCGACGTCTCCGTTTTACTCTTACTCTATAAATTAAATCTGTTCTCCGCATTTCATTACTATTCTAAAAATTCGATCTTTACTTGGATCCGCTAGAATCTGGAGCTCTAGACACTGTAAAAAGGTACGGGTTTTGATCGCCTATTCAAATTTAAATGAAATCGAGTAGTCTCTGGTGCTGAATTGCTAGAATTGTTGTGAAATTAGGGTTTTTTTTGGAGAATGAGGAGCTTGTGATTTCTCTTGTTTTAGTTGATTCGGCCGAGTTTTTGTTGTGAAATTAGGGTTTTTTTTGGAGAATGAGGAGCTTGTGATTTCTCTTGTTTTAGTTGATTCGGCCGAGTTTCTATCTAGAAAGTATCGATTTTGTGGGTTAAAAGAAGAATAAGGTTACTTTGTTCGTGGTTGGTGGATTCTAGTAATGGAAGACGGCGAGCTAGGAGAGCGATGAAAAAGTTTCCACTGATGATACAGCTGAGTCTTCTGGTGGTAAGAAGGGCGAAAAAAGACCTTTGGGAAACCGAGAAGCTGTTAGAAAGTATAGAGAGAAGAAGAAGGCTAAAGCAGCTACGCTTGAGGATGAAGTCTCGAGGCTTAGGGTTATGAATCAGCAGCTGGTAAAGAGGTTGCAAAATCAGGCTACCTTGGAAGCTGAGGTCTCAAGGCTCAAATGTTTGCTTGTGGATTTGAGAGGACGAATAGATGGGGAGATTGGTTCTTTTCCTTATCAAAAACCTATGGCTGCTAATATTCCTTCCTTCTCGCACATGATGAATCCGTGTAATGTCCAATGCGATGATGAGGTTTATTGCCCTCAAGATGGGTTTGACATGATGAATCCGTGTAATGTCCAATGCGATGATGAGGTTTATTGCCCTCAAGATGGGTTTGCAGGGAATAGCCAAGAAGGTGCTTCCATCAATGACCAAGGGTTAAGTGGTTGTGATTTTGTTCAGCTACAATGCATGCCTAATCAGAACTTTGATGGCAATCTAACCGGGTCATTCAACAATGCCAATGCATCTTTTTCGAATAAGCGAAAAGGTGACACTTTTATACCTTACAGGCTTCCCTTTAAATCGTTAATTTTGCTTCATAGAGTTAGAATGAAATCACTTATGTTTTTTCTCATCATTTAGGTGGCCACCGTGCGTGAGGTGCTGTTTGAAGAATCATCAAAGCTTGTACCATCTATTTCGACCAGCATAGATAATATTGTATTCCAAATAAGTTGTAGAGTTCAGTTGCAGCATCAGGTTCCTTTGTTTTCTCATTTTTGTATTTTGCTCTCTGATTCTGTTTCCCTTCCATTGTGTTTCCTTGTTGAGCTTCCCGAACAAGAATGACGATTGATATTATGAATACAAACTCAAAATGTTCTGTGTTCCTGCCATTTGTTTCCATACTTGAGTTGTTATTCTTTTGTCTTATTATTAAGCATCATGTTGGTTGGCAAAGGACAAGGTATGCCATGAAGAGGGATTCTTTTGTCTTATTATTAAGCATCATGTTGGTTGGCAAAGGACAAGGTATGCCATGAAGAGGGGTATGAACAAAGCCTGCAATGCTATTTTGATGTTTTAAGAGACAATCAGACAAACGCTGTGCCGTTTAGTACTGTACACACATAGCACGCAGTGTATTTCAGTTATATCAGGACGACATGTTGTTATGAAAGTTTTAGCTGAGAGGTAAGCTGAAATAGTAATAGACTCTTGGTCTTGGATAGAAGGCCCACTCATGCTCCACACCATTTTTCTTTGTTCACAGATGTTATATTGTACGTCAAAGTTCTGATAGTTAGAGAAACAAACCAAAAGAAAACATAAGCATATTCCAAACAAAAGAAGCTAAACAAACTTTTAAACACACCATAGCTAAAAGGATCCTAAATCCACAGATCATGGATTGTAACTCCAACTTTTGCCCCAACTTTGAGGGAAGCATAGCTGACTAAGATTGAAACACATCAAACAGCTGGAAATATTACTTAGCTACCGGAACCAGCCAAGGAGAAAGCCAAAAGAAAACCAAACTTCACCTGAAACCCCACTCACATTGCTAGTTTGCTACTAAACCAGAAAAAGAACACACTTGGGTGAACTCGCCTAGATCACTGGATACGGAAAAAGGCTGACTTGATTCCACATATTTGGAGACACTGCAAAAGATTCTGATGACTACGGTGAACCAGTTGGAGACCCACTCTAGTAACTATCATTATGTCATATCATTTCTGCAATAATATCAATTTTTTTTTTTTTCTAGTGGTTTTAATCATTTTTTTTTTGTGAAGCAATACAAAATATTTTATAAAATGAAGAGTGTAGTAATTTAAAGTACCATCATATCACATTATTCCTACATATTTAATATTTAGTATTCAGTGAAGAGCTTAGCAATTCAGATTAAATTTTCTTTAAAATGTATGTATCAATTGTTGCACATCAATGAATCTAAAAATCTCCAAAAAGTGATGCGGCCAATCAAATCCAGATTTGATGACAAAACACTTTATAGGAAAACCTTTTGTAACTAACCACATAGGTAAAGTTTAGCACCGAACACGCTATCGATGTTTAAACCAAAGGCTTGTGACAATTAGTGACAACTTAACTAATAATTCCACTTCATCATGCATCGCTAATCATTAAGTGGGCACCTCCAACCTATCAAATTTGCGTATTATCTTTTCGTTATTAGTTAATTCCCACCGAACTAATAGGTCCAAGAGCAAACAAACAAACCCGGGCAGGAATAAGGAGGAAGAATATGGGGCACTAGTCCCCAATAATACCATTTTCATACATATTTTATGACTAATGATTTTTGTATTTTCTATTCTAAATATTTCAAACAAATACATATTTACCTTCATGACAAAAAAAAAAAAAAAAAAACATATTTACCTCTACTAAAAAATATTTTTCTAAATCTTCCACTCAAACAAACTATGAACTTTCTTATTTCTTTATATTATGAAAATATTAGTTTTTTTCATGACAAAAAAAAATATATGTATATATATATATTAGTTTTCTTCCTTCCACAATTATTGGGACAGCTTATCCATGCGTGATCCATAGCATAATACACAAACACCACTAATAACGTACTTAATTCGACATAATTGATATAACTGTCTACAACTTAAGTCAACGATGTCCAAAAGGTCTCGTAAATGTCAATTGCGAAGTTCAGCCTCAGATTGTCAACCATCTCCTCTGTTATGCCATCCAACGGGAACCCTTACGAATGCAATTCCATGTAGTTGGAGACCCACTCTAGTAACTATCATTATGTCATATCATTTCTACAATAATATCATTTTTTTCTAGTGGTTTTAATCATTTTTTTTTTTTGTGAAGCAATACAAAATATTTTATAAAATGAAGAGTTTAGTAATTTAAAGTACCATCATATCACATTATTCCTACATATTTAATATTTAGTATTCAGTGAAGAGCTTAGCAATTCAGATTAAATTTTCTTTAAAATGTATGTATCAATTGTTGCACATCAATGAATCTAAAAATCTCCAAAAAGTGATGCGGCCAATCAAATCCAGATTTGATGACAAAACACTTTATAGGAAAACCTTTTGTAACTAACCAGATAGGTAAAGTTTAGCACCGAACACGCAATTGATGTTTAAACCAAAGGCTTGTGACAATTAGTGACAACTTAACTAATAAAATTCCACTTCATCATGCATCCCTAATCATTAAGTGGTCACCTGCAACCTATCAAATTTGTGCATTATTTTTTCGTTATTAGTCAGTTACACCGAACTAATAAGTCCAAGAGCAAACAAACCCGGGCAGGAATTAAGATGAAGAATATGGGCCACTAGTCCCCAATAATACTATTTTCATACATATTTTATGACTAATGATTTTTGTATTTTTATTCTAAATATTTCAAACAATACATATTTACCTCTACTAAAAATATTTTTCTAAATCTTCCCCTCAAACAAACTATGAACTTTCTTCTTTCTTTATATTATGAAAATATTAGTTTTCTCATGACAGAAAAAAATATATAATATTAGTTTTCTTCCTTCCACAATTATTGGGACAGCTTATCCATGTGTGATCCATAGCATAATTGAGCAACAAGGATAAGATCTTTCATTTCTTTGTTAAAGTTCTTTAACTTTTTAATATTTTTAAATATTAATTTTTTAAAAAACTATACTATATATTAGGTTTAGATTTTTAGGAGCTTCCATTTTATGTTTTTACTTTAAAATATTTACTTTTTTTATCAATAAATTAATTTCAAACCATTAATTTAATCTATATATAGATTATTATCTCACACATTACATAAGTTGTTTACAGTATAATTTAGTCACTGGTTTCCAATCTATTTTTTAATTACTTTAACTCTATCAAGCATAACGTCTTTAACCAATTTTATATTTTTAAAACAAACATCAATATTCAAACAAACAAACAAAAAATCCGAGTAAAAACAAATTACAAATCGGAAAAAAAAAAAGATCACATAACAACACAAGCGGCAGCGTTCTCGTCGCTAAAAGCCGTAGTATAACGAACCTCAGTAGAACTAGCACGAGCGAGACGATTCACGTGTGGATCATACTCGGTGTTCCTAACATACCCAGTGGGAGCTCTGTTATCGTAAACACCAGAAGCATAAGGATGAGCCACAACATCGTAAGGAACAAAAGGATAAAGCTCAGCTCTTTTGCCTGTCCTATGAATGATTCTAGCCACCACTTTGTTCGGTTCAACGTACCCAACCACTGTCACTTTTTGAACATTTGGTTCGATCGTTACATCTCTTACTCCTTTCATTCCTTCTAATGCTCTTCTCACTTTCCTCTCGCATCCTTCGCAATCTATTAAAACCCTCACATCTACCGTCTAGTAATTTTTCAGACCATAACATAATTAATATTGATGTGATTACAGTTATGTAATAAACATAAGTTGTATGAATTTTGATTACCTGTAGACTTCTGTGTCTCCTTGAGCTTCCATGGGAGGAGCAATCGAAATATTCAGAGACGTGATCGAGAACACCCATTTTTCTTGGTTTCTTCTTTCTTTTGAGTTGGCAGAAAAAAAGAAAGTTAGATATAAACTTTGAAGGTTTATGATATATTCTATGATTTATTTTTGTTTTTTTATCAACATATAAAACGAGTTCAAAATTTCTGAAAAATACGACCCACCAAACTCTTCAAGTAGTTTTGGACCATATGCTGATATTTTGTGAGTCGTACGTGAGTTTGACTCTCAGCAGCAAGAAAAGCCAATATATAAAAACAGTAAACACTTTTGTTTATATATGCATCACCAGTGAGGCGATAATAATACTTCAACAGACAGATGAAATAGACATTTGTAATACAAAATATTTTTTGATAATGAACAAAATAATTAGTTTTTAAGATATCTCTTTCCGCAATTATTTCAAATTTTGACTAAACAATTAGATTATTGATGAATAATTTGTGATTGGAAGTTAGAAACGAAATTGATCATGTTACGTAGTGGTGGACCATCCTTGACATGTACTTATGCACAAATAATTCAATATATAAATGTTTCAACATCATGTTTTTGTTTGTGGTCTCAAAATAAAATAACTCTTTAACAATTCATTGCTTATTTTTACCCTTCTAACAATTTAGATAAGCTCTATCATTATCAAAACCACTCTTCATTTTCAATCTTCTTTTTAAATGATTTCACAAGTTTAGTATTATTTATGTTGAGTATAACCCACTTGGTTTTTAGCATATATATTATATACAAATGTTGTGTATTTCAGAAAACATATCTAATGTTATATTTACAAAGTGAAAGTTGGTTAGTTGTGTTAATGTGAACGAGATATGTGAAACTAATATCATAATTTCTTGTCTTTTGGTTTGTTTTGTATGTGGATTGTATCTGAAGCCTATGTGGTCGTGTTCTCAATCAATATAATTCCCTATGAAAAAGAAAAAAAAATTTGAAGTACTCAACTCAAGGGCTCTTAATGCCCAAAATTAGAGAAAACACACAAAAACCAAAATTCTGTAAAATTTTCACAAGCAAGCCTTGATTATATTTGGCCCTTATTTGTGATCTCATTAGTGGCAAGGCCCACTTTACAAAGGTTATAATTTGTTGGTCCATTATATATCATCGTATTCGATTTTATAATATGACGATGTGATCTATTAACGAGTTTGTGATTTTCCATTTCAGATCCTTATTCTTGTTTCTAAACCTCTAGCAAAGTCACCATAAATCTCAAAAAATAATTAAAAAAAGACTCCAATCTTAATCATGCAATGGGGAAAAAGTAATCTCAAAAAATAATTAAAAAAAGACTCCAATCTTAATCATGCAATGGGGAAAAAGTAAGAAGGAAAAAAAACAAAGGAAAGAGTTGATACTAGCGCGATTTTAGCAACTAAAAGGAGATCAAAAAGGCGATAGTGGACTTCTTCAAATTCTGTTCGGTTTGCTCCGCTCATCGGCGTTAATGGAGTCTCCGGCAAGCGCCGGCTTGCGTGTTCGTGATGAACGTAGGGTTGAAGAAGGCGTGTCATCATACTCGTCGCGAGAGAACCCTCTGTTCCAAGATCAGCGATTGAATCTTCAATCTAATGATGAGTTTCCGGATTTACAAGGGGTACCT
>CM071719.1:12128487-12143739 GCA_036630335.1 Physaria fendleri | reverse complement strand
TAATTAAAAATTCTATAAATAGGTAGCAAATTAATAAAAAATTTAAAAAATTATTTTTTCATAATTTCTTTTTTAATTTTCGTAATAAATTAAATTTAATTAAAAAAGTATTTTTCTAAAACTTAAAAATTTTGATTGTTTTAATCAGTTTAAAATTGATAAAATAATATTTGTAATGATATACTTCTAATTATTCTAAAAATTAAATCATAATGGCATGTTCGTAAATATTGTCCATGAGAGTGATTCTGGCGACGACACCTAAGCGTTTTTGCTTCTCAAAAAATATATAGGAGATTTTAGGAATATAACTTAAAAATATTGATTGTTTTAATCATTTTAAAATTAATAAAATAATATTTGTAATGATATACTTCTAATTATTCTAAAAATTAAATCATAATGGCATGTTCGTAAATATGGTTCGTGAGAGTGATTCTGGCGACAACACCTAAGCGTTTTTGCTTCCCAAATAATATATAGGGGATAATATATAAGAGATAATTGTAATGTTAGTCAATTGGATTATACTTCATGAACCCACCTCTTAAACATCTAATTGTACTTGGGTTTGGACTTATGTGAAAATATATAACTGGACCTTTAAAGTTGTAATGCTGGCCCATATGTCATATAATTAATAAATTATTTTTTATTGGTTAAGAAAGAAAAAAAGTGATACTCTTTAGTGATGAGTTTGAGTTTCTTGAAATCGCGAGTTTCTTTGTTATATTTCTTTACATATATTTAATAAAAGGAGATGAACAGAGAGTTTGGTGATATAACCGGATTAATTTAAGTCTATTCAGAAACATTTTATGGAAACATAACATTAGACGACAAGTACATTAATCGAAAGTGATATAAGTTTCATAGTAACTTCAAGAAAAAAACATAATGAGAACAACCGAAATAAAGCAATGGAGTTTGTGAAATTTGAAACCTTCAATTTGCTTTTGCTTTGACTTCAGCTTTGGAAGTTGAGACCTTATCATCATCTTCTTCTGTCTCCTTCTCTCCCTCGTCAACAAGCTTGTCGATACTATTCTTCAATCCAGTGTATAATAGCAATGCCCCAATTAACGTCAAGTTCTACAAATCAATCACAATCTTTGTTAATCACCTTTAAATATTTACACGGTAGTTAACAAAGCTTAACCTGAGTGAAGTCATTCAAGTTGGTAGGGAAAGGAACAAGAGTTGAAAGAATTTGCGTTACAAGCTGAATCAACAAAAACATGTTGTGAGATTACAGAATCTTGATCAGAAAAAAAAAAGAAGAGAAACATATATTACGCTTATTTTATTACCAAGAAGTAAGCAGGGATAGATTGTCCAAAGATGAACCATAAAGCTGCAGTTGTCTTTGCACTTATGAGAGAGAACTCAAGAAGTCGAAGATCGAATACGACCACTTGCATTCCAGTGTAAAACGTGAGAGTCTCAGAACCATATTTGATCATTGGGTTCAAGGATGGTCCTACAGTCTTCTCGAGTGGCCCACCATCGCCAAAATGATCAGCATACCTAAACAGAGTTAAAAGTTGAAGCCTTGTGGATTCGAAATGTATAAGTACTTAACCAAATAATAAATATTTTCTTACTCTTGGATAGCAGAAATGAGGAAGACAAAAGCAAAGCCCAATCTTCCAAAGAAGGCAATGGCTGGCATTGACCTTGTTAAGGTTGTGCAGATCATGTTCTTGACGTCTGACATTCTTCAGATAGTGTTCTTGATCTAAATTTGTTGCTATAATAATATTATTATGCATATAATTTGGATCATTAGAAGGAAAAAATAAAGAGTTTACGTGAATCTTTAGATCAGGCTATGTAAGAACTAATTGATAACAAGAATCACATTATAATTTTGCAGAGATACTTACTTGTTGCAAAAGCAAACTATGAGGATCAAGGAAGTAGTAGAATTAAAGCTTAGATGAAGTTTGTTGCATAAGAAGTAAATAGCTAGAAGGAATGTGTTTAAGATTTATAAGAGAGGCATCCATTGACGAAGAAGAAGAAGAAGTTGATTTAGTCATTTCAGTCGTAATAAACAAAGACCATCGTCGTTCAAGCAGACCAGTTTGTATGTACCAAAAGTCTTTAAACAAAGCCTTTTATGAAATGATTTTTTTAATGTATTTTTATATTAGAGACTAGAGATGATGATCATGATTTGGGTATGTAAAGTCAGCATTTAACAACAAAAAAAAGGACTATTAAGTAGATCAGTAATTAAAAATTATTACATGATAGAGTTGTGGAGTGCATAACGTATAGAATAATATTAAAACCCAACAAAAACATTACAAAAAAAAATCACTACTTAATAAAATAATGACATTAATTATTTGTTTCGTTGGCGTTCACATGATAAACGTAGTTTCAGGCTTTCAGCATATCATGTCTACGCGATTTGGATTTATGAGAGCACATTTCTTTTTTTTTTGAGAGGAAGGTACATATCTTATTAAAGAGAAAATGTAGTGTAACAATGACAAGTGGAGATGAGGGGAAAAGATCATCTGAAACCTAGAAATTTGTGGACTGATTTGGAAAGAGAACAATGTAGAATGAATTCGAGAGCTTAGTAGCTACCTTCAATGTTGCATCTGAGACTTAATTCATGAGGATTCAAGGGTGTGAATCTGCTAAGTAACGTTCAATTAACGTTCAACAAAGAATTGTTCTACTGGGGATTGAGCCTTCAAGAAATCACTGCTATAAACAGATTTGGTTTCCCAAGAGGCTCTTTCCCAATAAAGTATCTAGGTCTCACTCTCCTACCTAGAAAGCTATCGATCTCGGAGTATGCTCCTCTAATTGACAAACTTGCAGCTAGTTTCCGTTTTTGGGCGGTCAAGTCACTCTCTTTCGCAGGTAGAGCACAATTAATCAGCTCTGTCATCACCGGCAGGGCCGGCCCATGGGCCAAGCCACCCAAGCAGTCGCTTAGGGCCCCCGATTTTTTCTACGTTTTTGGGGCCCCGAATTTTAAGTATTTTGGTGTTATATATTATTTTGTTTATAAATTTTTTGAAGTTATCCGTAGTTTAGTGGTGTGGTGGCTGCATAAGTGCATCAAAAACCCGAGTTCGACACCCATACAATGCATCCTTTTTTTATTTTTGTGATTTTTTTAGAAGGAACCCCAATTTTGCTTCGGGCCCCTGAAATGATTGGGCCGGCACTGATCACCGGAACTATTCTTTTTTGGATATCTACTTTTGTCTTACCCAAGGGTTGCCTCAAATTAAAGCAGTGGAGAATATGTGTGCAAGATTCCTTTGGGCAGGTGATATTGAGAAAAAAGGGTGCCACAAGGTAGCTTGGAAAAAAGGGTGCCACAAGGTAGCTTGGTCAACTGTGTGTCTTGATAAAAAGGAAGGTGGTTTAGGTCTCAAAAGTTTTATTCTTTGGAATACCACTCTTTCCCGCAGATTCATTTGGATGTTATTCTCCGAGAAGAAATCACTGCTTCCATCATGGTTCTTGTAGTTTGAGTTTCTTGTAGACTCGAGTTTCTTTGTTATATTTCTTTACATTAATAAAAAGAGATGAACAGAGAGTTTGGTGATATAACCTGATTAATTTAAGCCAATTCAGAAACAATTTATGGAAACATAACATTAGACGACAAGTACATTAATCGAAAGTGATATAAGTTTCATAGTAACCATAAGCTCAAGAAAAAAATAAAAGTAAAAAAAAAAACATAATGAGAACATCTCCAACCATGACTTCAAATTCTCAAATTTTAACTCTTTTGCTCTCCAATAAAACCTTCAAAACTTCAAATTTTGAAGTTCTTCAAATCCAACTTCATATTTGATTTGAAGTTCTTCAAATCCAACTTCATATTTGAAGTTGGCTTTAAAATTGAATTCTTTAATTTTTAATCCCTATAATTATATATTTATTACAAATAAAGCATAATATGGAACATAAATGAGTCTACACAAATACGCATTACCATTTTGATCTCATTGATTCTCTTCATATGAATTGGATCATAAGTCTTAGATGAAACAAGCAATATATAAATAATGTATATCATATTCCAATGATATAACCATTGACCAATACTTAAAAGAGAAATTGAAAATACAAAACAAACGCAAGAAGAGTCACAGACTCAAAAACAAAACAAGACACAAAGTACTTCAAAGTAACAAATAGTTTACTTGCTAACTTTTTTACGGAAATAAGTTTGAAAGTGATTTAGCTTCCTCGGAAGTGATTTAGCTTCCTCGGAAGTGATTTAGCTTCCTCGGAAGATGATAAACCAAGCTGAGACGATGAATCTCGCATTAGTATGGGTTAGCTTCCTCGGAAGATGATAAACCAAGCTGAGACGATGAATCTCGCATTAGTATGGGCCAAAAAAAAAAGTCAAAGCTTTACCCAAAAGATTAAAATTTTAGCGTTCCATTAGGTTTATGAAGTGATCTACCTTCCACTCTCACCTTAGGTACCTCATATTCTTCTTGGATTTCAGCCATTCTCGCTTTGCAAGTACCCGACTACGAAGATGTTTTAACCCACTCAAGTTCCCTCTTTTTTGTTTTTTTTTTGTTTTTTATTCTAAATCAAAATTGTCAAAATCACTTAAAGAGTGCAAATCATTTACGGTTATATTATTGGGCCTTAGTGGGCTAAACTTGGGCCATCAAAAAACCTTAATGGGTAGAAAGTTTCATCTATCTTCTCTACTATAGTTTATGTCAACTTTAAGAACCTACGAAACATGTGATGGTGTTTTATTGGGTTGACGAAGTGATTTAGCTTCCTCGGAAGATGATAAACCAAGCTGAGACGATGAATCTCGCATTAGTATGGGGGAAGATGATAAACCAAGCTGAGACGATGAATCTCGCATTAGTATGGGCCAAAAAATAAAAATCAAAACTTTACCCAAAAGATTAAAACTTTAGCGTTCCATTAGGTTTATGAAGTGATTTAGCTTCCGCTCTCACCTTAGGTATCTCATATTCTTCTTGGATTTCAGCCATTCTTGCTTTGCAAGTTCCCGACTAAAAAGATGTTTTAACCCACTCAAGTTCCCTCTTTTTTGTATTTTTTTGTTTTTTATTCTAAATTAAAATTGTCAAAATCACTTAAAGAGTGCAAATCATTTACGGGTATATTATTGGGCCTTAGTGGGCTAAACTTGGGCCATCAAAAAACCTTAATGGGTAGAAAGTTTCATCTATCTTCTCTACTATAGTTTATGTCAACTTTAAGAACCTACGAAACATGTGATGGTGTTTTATTGGGTTGACGCAGTGATTTAGCTTCCTCGGAAGATGATAAACCAAGCTGAGACGATGAATCTCGCATTAGTATGGGCCCGGAAGATGATAAACCAAGCTGAGACGATGAATCTCGCATTAGTATGGGCCAAAAAATAAAAATCAAAGCTTTACCCAAAAGATTAAAACTTTAGCGTTCCATTAGGTTTATGAAGTGATTTAGCTTCCGCTCTCACCTTAGGTACCTCATCTTCTTCTTGGATTTCAGCCATTCTCGCTTTACAAGTTCCCGACTACGAAGATGTTTTAACCCACTCAAGTTCCCTCTTTTTTGTTTTTTTTTTGTTTTTTATTCTAAATCAAAATTGTCAAATCATTTAAAGAGTACAAACCACTTACGAGTAGATTATTGAGCCTTAATGGGCTAAACTTGGGCCATCAAAAACCTTAATGGGTAGAAAGTTTTCATCTATCTTCTCTACTATAGATGAAAACTTTGTTTTAACCCACTCAAGTTCCCTCTAATTTATTTATTTTTTGTTTTTTATTCTAAATAAAAATTGTCAAAATCACTTAAAGAGTGCAAATCACGTACGGGTAGATTATTGGGCCTTAATGGGCTAAACTTGGGCCATCAAACAACCTTAATTGGTAGAAAGTTTTATCTATCGTCTCTACTATAGTTTATGTCAACTTTACGACCCTACGAAACATGTGATGGTGTTTTATTGGGTTGACGAAGTGATTTAGCTTCCTCGGAAGATGATAAACCAAGCTGAGACGATGAATCTCGTATTAGTATGGGCCAAAAAAAAAAAAAATCAAAGCTTTACCCAAAAGATTAAAACTTTAGCGTTCCATTAGGTTTATGAAGTGATTTAGCTTACACTCTCACCTTAGGTACCTCATCCTCTTGGATTTCAGCCATTCTCGTTTTGCAAGTTCCCGACTACGAAGATACTTAAGTTCCCTCTTTTTATTTTTTATTCTAAATCAAAATTGTAAAAATCACTTAAAGAATGCAAATCACTTACGGGTAGATTATTGGGCCTTAGTGGGCTAAACTTGGGCCATAAAAAAAACCTTAATGGGTACAAAGTTTTCATCTATCTTCTCTAATATAGTTTATGTCAACTTTAAGACCCTATGAAACATGTGATGGTGTTTTATTGGGTTGACGAAGTAATTTAGCTTCCTCGGAAGTTGATAAACCAAACTGAGACGATGAATCTCGCATTGGTATGGGCCAAAAAAAAAATCAAAGCTTTACCAAAAAAAAAATCAAAGCTCTTATGTCTAATCTGAGAATTAGAGGATAATCAGTTGCAGGGCTATCATGAGAAGTATGATGCTGATCAAGATAGGAAACATTAGAACATCTGACTTTCAGAACAAGCATTTCCTAGATTATCCTAGTAAATAGACTTATCCTGCTCTGTTCTAACATTTGATATAAGATGTGGTTATGAATAACAGTTAACATTTGATATAAGATGTGGTGATGGCTTGATGATATTTCGTAGGGTTATGCCTAAAAACAGATAATCTAATAAGGACAAATCCGTTTTCGTGAAAATATTTGTATATTAGAATATTGTATATTAGAATATGACAATTAAGGTTATGCCTAATCGTTTTAGTAACACAATTGAAGTATATGATTAGATTGTGAGCAATGCGGAGTTAATCGGAGATTATGCAATACAGTGTACCCATTGTGAACCCAACGGCTAGGAACTAATGAGATTAAATGAATGGTTAGGATAATTCTACTATGACCTATACTAACGACCACTAACTTTTGCGTAATTTACAATATATATATACTCCTTACTATTTCACATTCCTGTACATTTGAAGTATACATTTTGGAATGATCTATTTCTGACTTTACACTACATCAAGAGATAGAAACCAGAAAATTTGTTGAGATTCTCAGACATTTTATTCAAAAATAGCACCTAAGAACTCTACTCCCCAATGGTTACTGCAAAACTACTGATAAAGAATCATTTCAAAGACCAAAATTTCATGAGATTGATAATTAAGCAGCATAAGAATGATTTTTGTGATCATGAGAGGTATCACAGTCTGCAGGCTTGAAATATGGCCATGGATAGTAACAGTAACTCGAGTAAACCGACATTTTGTTGAGATGGAATGCTGCTGCTGGATGCTGGGAAGGCATGAAACCCGATGATGGAACCGCCATTGATTTTAACTGTTGCACTATCTTCTCCTTATCCGCCTTCAACACCAGCTTCTCCTCCCGTAGATCGTTTTTCTCCGCCTGTTGCAGACAGTTAGACCAGAAATCAGATAACTACCAAACATATTGAGTATGAGCCATAAACATATTTCCAGAAGAAGCTACAAAAACTCATATGCAGATGGATTAGGCAGCTATGTTTTATGACCTTAGGATTTATGACAAAGAGAAATCAACCTTTAGATTCTTGATGTCTTCCAGAAGCTTCTGGTTGGTTTCTTTAAGCACATCAGCTTCACCTCTGAGCTGATTTACAGCACGGATTGCCTCATTGAGTATAGCTAATTTATCCGTCTTTGGAGTCCTGCCAGGCTCTAAAACAGAGCTCAAGTCCATGAACCTGAAAACACCCGGTATTCTTTCACTGTTTCACATGATGAGACGCCTGTGTAACAACACAGTCGAATCAATAACAAAAACATACTAGTAGGCAAGCTCTGAACTTACCTCTCATTTAGCTTTTCCCTTCTCAGTTTCTCCCGACAGACTTTGTTTCCTATTTTGCTACATGATCCAGTTCCTCTCCTATTCATACATAATCATATTAAACATAGAAGTGGATGCTAAACTGATCCAAGCAAATAACAAAACAACAAGATCACACAACACAGTGAAAGCTTTAAACGATTTCCTTAGAAAAGGTTTGAGCTAGATTCACTTTGAACAGTAATATACTAGTGTGCGTACGTACTTATAAGAAACTTGTTGCTGATCATAACGACCAAAATCATGTATCACGCACAAATCACAAACGCTCTAGAACCAGTAGAGAGACCAAGAGAAAACACAACAGCTTCAAAATCATCAGAGTAAACAGATGTAAAGAGGAAGGTATTTTTTTTTTTCTCTCTTTCTTTATTGTCAATCGAGCAAGGTATTCAGATTCTTAAATGACTACCTCTTTCGTGAGAATTCTTCCCCAACATGTTCTAGCTCTTCCTTAACAGATGACGAAGAATTGATTTCCACTATATCGTTACACACATGTCCTTGTTCCTGCTGCAAATGAGGCACTGCAGAGTTGTCGTTTTGTTCTCTAAAGCCATAGACTTGATGCGCCTCTTGCTGCAAAACTCCACTAAACGATGGTGCCAAATCCAGTTGTGTTGATCCAATGCTGCTACTATATTCCCCTCTAAAGCTACGAACTTGTTGAAAGTTTCCCGCAAAGGAATCAAATTGTTCTACAATATTACAACTTTGTTCTTGTTGTGGCTGCAGATTCACACCAGAGGACCCAAAATCATGAAAGATGTTATCCTCATTTGTCTGAATATATCCATAAGGATCTTCTACTCCACTGCTACAGAGTCAAGGTAACAACAATCTCTATCAATGGCAATAGCATATAAACGAAACAAACCATCCCCAGAAGACGTTTGATATTCGGAATCGGGTCTAAATTCCGATAAGGAAAATGAAATTTAAGGCTTGATTATTGAAATTAGGAAACCCAGAAAACTAAAGGTAGAACACAACAAAATCAAACCTTTGATCGAAACAAAGTGCAGCGAGAAGATCATCATCGGTTAGTATTGATGGATACATGAGACGAGCAGCGAAAGCAGAATGAGAGAATCTGCAAAGATGAAAATTATCAATAGGGTTTATGCACAAATCGAGAACTGTATTCCCTCAAATATTTGAGCGATATTTTTTTTTTATTGTTATTGCACATATATTACTCCATTTAAACATTGAGGGAATTTTGGAATTTAAACCCGAATATTATTGTAAAAACATATCGATTTTTTTTTTTATTTTTTTAATCGAATTTTTTTTTTTTTTTTAAAAAAAAACATATTGTAAAAACATATCGATTTTTTTTTTTATTTTTTTAATCGAATTTTTTTTTTTTTTTTAAAAAAAAACACACTTTGATTTAATCATTTTTTTAATCGAATTTTTTTTTTTTTTTTAAAAAAAAACACACTTTGATTTAATCAGAAGACACCGCAAAATCGGAATCAATTTTACTAATTAAAAAGTTGAAAATATATACTACAATTTGTTTATTTGGGGATTTTAAAAAGCCACGCATTAAGCAATTTGAATCATTTGATAATGGTTGGGTCAAGAGTGAAGAGATACGTTCAGTGTTGGACCGCTTTTTCAGAAGGAAAAAAATAATAATAAACGTTTCTTTTTTTATAATGGTCCGATTTTCTTTTTCCGAACGTCAATATTTTAATTTAAAAATTATGTGTTAAATTGCAATTTAGTGTCAATACGGTGAACTTGATATATAACTCATAATGGAGCACCTAATCCCAATAGTCGCATGTGCCGATCATGAAGCTTTTCGGATAGGTTGATACATGTGATCATGTTTTTACAAAATTATAGTGATTGTGTGGTCTCCACTAAATATCAAATATTTCATAGCACTTTTTTTTTTTTGTTGATAGGAATATTTCATAGCAATTTTATCTTATTTTATGGATTCTATGCAATGTATTGTGTAACTTATTTCTTGACATATACTTTTCTTGAGTCTTAAAATGTTTTTATTTTTATTTGTTATGTTGGTAAACTTTATCTTTTAACTCTATATTTATTAAGTTTAGAACTCAATTTTCGAAGGTTAAAATAATTTTAATTCGTCTTCATATTTTACAAAATAATCAACTATGAAATACATTGACAAAAAAAAAAAAGGAATAAAGTGATTAATCCCCTCAAGTATTGTTAGATATTGATTTATCCCCTCAAGTATTTTTATATTAAATTATCCCCTTAATTATAAATTTGTATTGAAAATCTCCTTCTTTATAATTTTATTTTAACGGAGTTAAAACATCTGTTTATTTGAAAACTCACCGTTTAATTAAGTAAAAAAAACAACACACATATTTTTTATTTGAATGACACACATGTTATAAACAAATTTTTAGTAAAACTAAAGCAGAAACGAATGGATTATAATTCATAATCTTTTAGCATAATCTCTAAATAACTGAAGCATGTCCTTACTATGTCTCTCTAAATGAAGCTTTTGATTTTTATGAATAAATGACTGTGAGCACAGAGATCTGTTAGAGAACAATAAGAACGAGATTCCGGTACAAAGACTCGATGATATCTTCATTAGAACAAGTAGTAAGAGAATCAAATCTGCATTTGATTATTGTAGTGGTCACAAATTATTGCAAATATTCTGTTTTCTCCATTAGAGATATGAGTTATATGGTTCTGTAGAAGCTGGTGTTGCTTCAATGGAGTTTTCTCTTCATAGTCCATGGTTGTACAATAAAAGGGTAAACAGTAAAAACATATATAATAATTAGATAAAAGCATACAATTATCAAGATTTCTTGTAAAGTTGAATACTTTTCTCAATTTTCTGATAATCTAGTAATTGATCCACAAAGCGTTAATCTAGTAATTGATCCACGAAGCATAGAGTTATCTGTCTGATGTTGTAATATCATTTTGAACAAATAATGGTCTGTGATGATTCGTAAGTGGATTTAGGCTTGCCAAATTGTTGTTATCTATCTAACACCTTTACTCCCTTCAGTTATACATTTTCTGAGTCTGTACCTTAACTCTGTATTCATATAACCTAGCCACAACCAAGGAGAAGAAGTTAAACGAATACGTCAATTCTTGATTTTAGGTTTGTAAATTTAGTATTATGTAAAAAACATGTATGATGAAGCTATGGCTTTATTTCTGCAGTTTCTTTTTGTTTCAATAAACCAATATTCTGTGAACAACCTCAAGATTCTGATCACATAAGATAATTCTGATTCATTCAAACAAGTGGCATAGAGACAGAACAACTATTACAGTTTAATAGTTTTTACTTGTCTGTCTTCTGATAGAATAAAGACCAACAGTAAAAAACTGAAAGCCAAAGTGCCGCCTGACAGAATATTTGTGATATTTTAAGGATGATCGATCCATTACACAACCTTAATGAACAGGTGCTTTGTCATGAGGGTGAAACAGGTCATCTCGAGCCTGGGGGTTCGTACCTTCACTCTGACCTCTTTGATCTTTTCTCTGACTCCTTCTATCAAGGCTTCTTTTATACAGAGAGTAAGACCGATCTCTTTTAGACCTTCTTTCATCACGAGCTGAATAGTCATATTTTGGTAACCTTCGGTCTCTATAATCATCACCATCATAGTGCATTCCTCTACTGCTACGGCCATCTGGATCTTTTTTATTAATATGTGAAGGATTGTATTGATTCTATCTGGATCTTTTTTATTAATATGTGAAGGATTGTATTGATTCTCATAAGCTGAGACAGAGTATTTCCTGTGTTAAGCTTCTAGGTAGCTTTACTGTTCTTCATTCAAAGTCTCTGTTTACTCTCTGTGAATTTTAGATTGCCAGTATAAGTATAAGAGAAAATCTTGTAGTTTTTGCTGAATGTCTTGGTTGTTTTCAAAATTTTGAAAAATTAACTTAGTGTTTTTAACTTGTAATTAACGGTATATTAACAGATGGGGAAGTTCAATACAGATTTATAATTAAGGGGATAATTTAATATAAAAATACTTGAGGGGAAAATCAAGATTTAACAATACTTGAGGGGATTAATCACTTTATTCCCAAAAAAAATCAACTATGAAATCAACGTGACTAAAATTTGTATTTCATGTTTTTTTGACTTTTTTTTAGCTGGATTTACTTCTCCAAAACTTTAGACACGATTATAAAAGAACGAAGAATATTATTTAGTATCCTCTCTATTCTCGAGAGATAACAGTATCCACATACTCAAAAGAAGACCAAACTAAATTGTTTGGTGCGAAGTCGAAGGCTTTCAAAGAGTCGATCGGCACTTAGATAAAAGGAAGAACAAAAAAACTAAAAATGACGAATCAAAGAAAAGAAAAGAAAAGACAAGTGAATCAGGGAAAAGCGGTCTAAAACGGCCTGAACAACATCCAATGGGGAAATCTACGGCCTGTAAAACCACCCCGTACTATAGAATACCTAAATAACATGTCCGTCGTTACGTTATACCCATACATGGCCTCCGTTTGCTTTTAATTTTGTTGACCACGTCATTAGTGAGTTGACTAACGGATTAATCTTTAACAGAATCATTAGACGTTAATTTTATTAAAATTAAATAAAACGACGTCGTTTTTGCTGTTTCATTTTGTTAAACGACGTCGTTTTGATTACCTTCTTCATCTTCGTTAAAAACATAGTCTCCGATTTGTTCTTCCTTAAAAACAACCATATAGGTTTTAATATATTGGTTGTACGTGCAGCCGAATTTCTATCATACTCTACAAGCCTTTTCGCATATGCTTCAGCTGCCACATCATCATCAGATACTGGGGTATACCCTTCCTCGAGTCCAACATATGAACTTCCTTCTTTCAGCACCAGTACTCCACAGAAACTGCAGTTCTGGACTTGAACAACTGGCTACATGGTTGGATGGATCTTTGTATCCTTTTCTCTGTAGATATTCTGCAATGATGCTTTTGCCTTCTTTTCCAATAATATTCTAGATACAAGCATCAATAAAATCAATCAAAAGTTTCTATGTAATTCATCCAAAGTAATACTTCCTAGGGATAAGATCATCTGATCTTTAGTGCCTACAACTTCAAAGGATCACTACCAAGAACTGAGAACTAATTTGGTGACATTGACTCTAGAGAGATCTTCAAGCGATTCTCTTCCATAAACAAATATTTATGTCGGAAAAAGTTGCGAGATAACAGACATGATGATAAGAGATGCTTTAGGTTCATCAATTGATTCTAAGCACTTTGAATCCCCTTAACGAGAATTCAAGAACTATCATTCTCTGATTCTTACTAAAACCGTATCCCGAAAACTATATCAAACCACTTAATTGTAAAGAAATCACTTCTTCAACGGTTTAGAAAGCTTAGTTCTAGAAACCTCATAGCTTCCTTGTAATCAATTCAAACCTAAAACACCCTATATTCATCGCCCAAAATCACTGATCAAAATTAGATGATAAAAGGAAACTAGATCATCGAATCTGTAGAAAGCAAGAATCATAGGAGATTCTGAAAACAAAGAGGGAATGATTTACGTCGAGGTACTCTTTGGCATCGACAGGCTGAGCAAGATCGCAGTAGGAGACTAAACCGGAGATGACATCACGATCAAAATTCAAACTGGTATCTGGTCTCTGGCAGAGATCAATCAGGGCTTTCTCTAGCCATTGCCCCACCGTCGTTCCAATAATCGTCTCCATCGCCTTTAGTGTCTCTTTGAAACCACGACAAGGAAGAATAGGGTGACAAGGAGGCTCTGTAATTTTGTTAAAAACAAATCTTAGGCTATGTTCTTAACGAAGATGAAGAAGGTGATCAAAACTACATCGTTTAACAAAATGAAATAGCAAAAACGACGTCGTTTTATTTAATTTTAATTTAATTAACGTCTAATGACTCTGTTAAAGACTAATCCGTTAGTCAACTCATTAATGACGTGGTCAACAAAATTAAAAGCTGGTCAACAAAATTAAAAGCAAACGGAGGCTATGTACGGGTATAACGTAGCGACGGACATGTTATTTAGGTATTCTGTAGCACGGAGTGCTTTTACAGGCCGTAGATTTCCCCATTGGATGTTGTTCAGGCTGTTTTAGGCCGTTTTCCCAGTGAATCAGTGTGACGATCATTAACAATGAAAGAAATCATTCATGTGTTATTTGAGTTTTTGACACTTGGAAGCTGGAATAACGAAAAAACGTTCGTTGGCGTTTTCAAACGCCGCATCTTTGCATTTCCAAGAATCTCCCCGATTCTATAATTTTTTTCTAATATCTTTGTGTTTCTAAAGTCATCTCAATGAATCAATCAAACGATTGATTTTTGTTAGTAAACAAACATCATTCATCATCTCCATTCAAATGATTAATTTTTGTTATTAAACAAACATCACTCATCATCTCCATTCAAATGGATCATTGACAAACATCACTCATCATCTCCATTCAAATGGATCATTGGGATGGACAACCAAACAGGGCCTTAATCCATTTTTTGAATTAGAATTTTGCTTTACTATCTACCATAAAAACATTTGGAAACTTTGACCCAAAAAAAAAAACATTTGGAAACTTCAAACTGTTATACATTCAAAATGGGATGAAACTTAAAGACCATCCTAACGTATTAGGAATCTTACATGTGTTAAGATGATGTATCACAACGTATTACATGACCTATAAGTGGTATTTGATTTTGAAAGTGAACAAAACTTAACATGTTCTTCTTATAATCCAAATTTGTTCAAAGTAAATTGCCTATATGAAGTATTAAAGTATATTAATTGATTTGAAATACTTTTTTTTTGGGAAAATTGATTTGAAATACTAATATATAAATAACCTGCATGAAGCTGTTGAGTTTTGAATTTTGAGTTAAAAACCTATAACACTTGATAAAAATGAATATATCTTATCAATAACTAAATGACAATCGTATTCTTTTTGATAAAGGAGAGAAGAGTACATCAACACCCATTAGAGGTTTATATATAAGATCTAAAACCCTAAGATCTTAGTACATCTTCGGAGAATCTTCGCCGTCCATTAGTTTCTATTTGGAGAAGATGCATTGAAAAAATTCTACCATAGATGGGCGTCTTTATTTTTATGATCTGGTGCCACCCTATGCATTCGGGTGTATGCCGTTATCTTAAAAACATGTCCAATCTCACATCTGTTACCACGTATGAGCTTGCGGGAGGGTGTTAGGAGAATCAGAGATG
>CM071719.1:12025991-12060710 GCA_036630335.1 Physaria fendleri | reverse complement strand
GACAATAATTGAGGGATTAGATTAATATAAAAATAGTTGAAGGGTTAAATCTGATGATAGTTGAGGGATTAAATTATTGTTTTCTCTTTTATTAATATTTAAAAAACTTTTTATTAATTGTAAACTAATTAAAACTATCAATAATTTTATTTTATTTTTAAAAATAAATTTTTTATAATATAGATACCCGCACATGGTGCGGGGAGTTACCTAGTTAATTAAAACTATCAATAATTTTATTTTATTTTTAAAAATAAATTTTTTATAATATAGATACCCGCACATGGTGCGGGGAGTTACCTAGTTTAATTAATTATTATGCTGTTTTTTTTTTGGTGTGACTCTTGTTGAAACTGCCATTACTGTCTCCAAAACTTGTAAAACTGATATTTTTGGAGACCACTTTTAAAACTGCCACAGACGGCTTCAAAACACGCGTGCCACTGTCTACGAAGAAGACCAGCCTGTCCCTGAAGTTACTCATATTTACAATTTTACCTGCCCAAAATGGTCCGTTTTGATTATTAAGGACAGCCATATTGTAAAATCTGTAAACTCAGGGGTACGCTGATCTTTTTCGTAGACAGTGGCTTGCGTGTTTTGGAGCCGTCTGTAGCATTATTTTTCACAAAATTTCGACGTAGACAGTGGCTTGCGTGTTTTGGAGCCGTCTGTAGCATTATTTTTCACAAAATTTCGAAATGGCAGTCTCCATAAGATTCAGAGATGGAAATGGGTTCTCCGTAATTTTCTCTATTCCAAATTTGTAACAACGTTTGTTTAAATTTATGGTTATAAAATTGATAAATTATTTAATAAATTTTTATTTTTGAAAAATATGAATGTGATACATACCTACAACTACAAAGTTTGGCAAGACCCAAAATGGTCCCCGATACGTTACTCTCCTCAAAAGACTGTTTGTATCAGCCTTCAAAGTTTGTGATAAATCAAACCTTTATTTTCTTTTTAACTCTTTAAATGTTGTCTTCTAAACATCAATCTGATCTCCTTTTTTTTTCTGGAATTCGAATTGTTTTGGCGCATAACCAATGTAGAAAGTGGGGTTTTAACGTGAAGGACGATTAACAAGTAAATAAAATGAACAAAATACGAATGAGATCTTTTTAGTTTTGCATGAAAAGAAGTGTACTCAATTTTTACTAAAGGATAACTGATAAACTAAAAAAAAAAAGAGAGAGAGTCCTTTTTAAATAGAATATAGTATAAAAATCAATAAAGATATATGACTTTTGCAAATATTAAATAACGAATATAAATTTTATCACAAAAATTTATGATTTCGACAATATAAAGTTAGTGGTTGATTTAGTATCCTACATAAACACTAGAATTTAGGTTTATTTTTGATATTTTTTTGATACTGAGTTATGATTTATTTTTGATATTTTTTTAATGAAACACAGAGAATTGTGATATACTGTCAATAAAAAAAATATATATTTAATTTACAGATTTTGGGAAAAACCTATAACATCAAGTAGCATTAGTACTGAACTTATGTTTAAAAGCATATATACATGTATGAGTTAACTAATTAACTCATCAGCCATAAACTTACGGAGCCTTATAATTTTGATATTGTGAATATAAATTTGAAAAATAATTTTGCAGCAAATCTATATATTCCTGACCACATTTTTGCATTAAATTTGAGCATGATGCACATTACCAGCTGAGTCACAGTCCAAACATTTAGTTTTCTTCCCAATCCCTATTATATATATATATATATATATATATAGTATACACAATCCTTGAGTATTTAAACTTCTCTATGTAGGGAAAAGTGAAATTAAAAAAAACTAATATTTATCTCTTGACAACAAAAAAACTAATATTTATCTTCATGACCAAAAAAAACTAATATTTATCCTAGTTTTTTGGTTGATAAAAGGTGGATATTGATTGATTAAGATGAATTTATATTTACATGATTTTTTAGTGAAAAGTTTATGGTAACAAATATTTAAAGGATCTTTTAGGTTTTATATGGTAAAAGAAATTTTAGGAATTAGTTAATTTTTAGGAATTATATGGTAACAAGTATATTTCTTTTTTTCCAAACAATATTCATCATAGCTAAAGATGTCATAAATTTATACTCATTCCATTCTTCTTTTATAAGATCTTTAACCTAAAAGTGAATATATCTTAAATTTTATTAAAAAATACTATTTAATATTTAATTTAAACCAGTTCACCAATCATAAACATACAGCAGAATATAAATTATCATAAAATTTTAAATCCATTTTTATCCAAAATATTTGGCTGGCAAAAAATCAGGTACTAAAGATTTTTTTTTAACATAATAAAATATTGCATTTACCAAAAAAAAAAAAAGTCTTATGACAGCTTAAGTTCTTGACTATTGTATTGACATAAATTTTATGTAAATAAATAAATTAATAATTTTGAACAAATATTGAAAATATAATTTTAAAATAATACAGAGACAAGTGTACGTGTAGATAAGGAAACATATGTTTAATTAAATAACAGATCCTAATAGGATTAAAACTGCCTAATCCATAATTAAGAACATATATTTCAGACTAAAAGCAATTCCCAAAATTGCCCAGAGAAACAAGAAGAGCAGTTGTGTTGTGTCTTTCGTAATTTTACACATCAAAAGCAACGAAGAAAGCTTTTAATTTTCCCTTCTCCTTTCTCTTTAACTGCTAATTTCTAACCCACAAAAACGCGAAATTTCAAGAGAAGAATTTGGAGTATCCGATTCCCTGGATTTGAGGGTTCTTCTCCACTCCTCTCACTTGTTTCTGTCTCTTCTTCTGTTCCAATTCTCTCTCACTTTTGTTCTTCAGGTTTGTTCAGTCTACATCTCCTGCTTCAATCTGAGTTATTTGATTTGAATGCTGCACTTTTACTATTTTGAAATCGACTTGGGTCCTGTAACTTGAATTGGTCATGTTATTGAGTTTGTTTTTCGTTAAGTAATCATGGGGAATTCTCAAAATTTGGTTTTCAGATGTGTTTTGATTTTGGGAATATGCTGTTAGGGTTGGCTATTGTGATGTGATAAAGTTGTAAACTTTTTGCTCGGTTAGGTTAAATTTTTTTTGTATCAACGAGTCTCTAGGCATTTGATTACCAATTCAGTGCTCATAGTTGATTGTCTTTTTCCTTGGAGTTCAGGCTTCTGGTTTAGCTTATCGTCCTTTCTTGTCTCTTTTGTATTAGTTTGTTGAACATATCTTTTTTGTTACTTTTGAATATGCTCCTTTAAAATGTGTGGAGTCACTCTGAACTTATATATATTATATCTTGTTTTAATTGCAAGGCACTTGAGAAATCTGTCTTGTCGCTTGACATCTGAATATTGTTGTTTATCCATAGCTGGAGCAGACGTTATAGTTCGTGCAGCTTAATATTTGGTTTGGGATCAAATTACGGGGAAGCAATGGATACTGCCAGAGCATGGCTGAATAAGTTAAAATCTAAAGGGAAGGAGAAATCCTCGCAAACGAAGGAAACTACTAGAAGTAATGTAAAGGATGGATCCAAAACAGCTGGAGGTGAAGAAGCTGTGTCCGATGTAACAAAGAAGAAGGCTGCAGCTGCCAAACAGTATATTGAAAATCACTACAAAAAACAATTGCAAAGTCAGCAGCAAAGAAAGGAGCGGTATGGTTTCATTGCATTTTTTCAATATACAAATAAACCTTTTCAGTAGAATATAATTTCCTGATACCTGCAAAAATGTCTGATAGTCATTTAGTAAGTACCTCCCACGCATCAGGAAAATTAGAGACATGTGTTCACGGTTAGCAAATCAGAAGGAGAAGGAGTTTTTACAAGTTAGCTATCTTTAGGAGAAATTTATCTATCCGAGATGTTGATGTAAAATCATAATGTGGATTGACGATGAGATTATATCATCCGATATATATTTTCCACTGCTTTCTCTTGAAGTTTTTGTTTGTGTGTTATTGCTATGTAAGAAAGTTTGGGTATGATAGATATTTTCTGCTATTTATATATGAACTTATATTCTAATAGTGTGTTTTGGGTAATTGCATTTGCTGCAGTCGTGATATGCTGGAAAATGAGTTAGCTGCTGCAGAAGTTCCTGAGGAAGAGCAAAAGAATTTGCTTAAGGATTTAGAGAAAAAGGAAACTGAATACATGCGCCGACAGAGACATAAAATGGGAACTGATGACTTTGAGCCATTGACAATGATAGGAAAGGGAGCTTTTGGAGAGGTAGCACTAATGTTACTGTCAAAATTTTATTCTCTCACTATTGTTTTGTTCAGCATATCTGCACATTATTGTGATTGTCTCCAGTGATGTAGAATTGTTGACGCAGTACTGTCAGACTGTCAGTAATGGTTGGCCTCCTTGAAGGGCTTGCATCCATGTGTACTTGATGCACTATATTCTTCTGGCAGGGTGGCGTGTAGGGTTTATGCCACCTGAGAATAAATACAAGTTTTATTTACACTCAAATTTTCTTTTTCTAGTTTAAGCACAAAATCAACAGCTAGCTCCAGACTTTGGGGATACCGCTTAAAATTTGAAATGTTCATTCTGATGTTGACCTAGATTACGTATATGGTTTCTTATCGGCTTTTCTCTATCTTGATGCAGGTCAGGATATGTAGGGAGAAGGCAACAGGCAATGTTTATGCGATGAAAAAGCTGAAAAAGTCTGAGATGCTTCGCAGAGGCCAGGTATCTCTGTCAAGCTGGTTTTGTTTGAAATATCTTTGTTTTTTTCGGTAATTGTTAGTTGAATTTGAATTCTTTTCAGGTGGAACATGTGAAAGCAGAGAGAAATTTACTTGCTGAGGTTGACAGCAATTGCATTGTGAAGCTGTATTGTTCTTTCCAAGATGAAGAGTATTTGTATCTTATTATGGAGTATCTTCCTGGTGGAGATATGATGACATTACTTATGAGGAAAGACACGCTTACTGAAGATGAGGCAAGATTTTATGTTGGGGAAACAGTCTTAGCTATTGAGTCTATTCATAAGCACAACTATATCCACAGGTCTAGTGAAGCAATCATGCTATCCGAAAAGATTTGTAGTTCTTGTGTGGTTTCTCTTTTTACTGTTCTAAGCATCTATTACTTTTTCAATTTGTTACAGAGATATCAAGCCTGATAATCTGCTACTCGACAGAAGTGGTCACATGAAACTATCAGATTTTGGATTGTGTAAACCATTAGACTGTAGTATTCTTCAGGAAAAAGATTTTGTGATTGCACACAATGTTAGTGGGGCTCTACAAAGTGATGGCCGCCCTGTGGCACCAAGACGCTCCCGCTCTCAAATGGAACAACTACAAAACTGGCAGAGAAACAGAAGGATGCTTGTGAGTTTATGTTATATAAATCATTCTTTTCTTGTTCTGAGATGTTCGCTTTTGCAAGATTGAACAAACAATCATTACTGCATTCATCTTACAAATTTTTTTTCTCTCTTTTCATATATAATTTTTTTAGTTCAAAGACAGTTTCTCAAGTGAAAGTGCTATCAATTGCAGGCTTATTCTACAGTTGGAACTCCTGACTATATTGCTCCAGAAGTTTTGTTGAAGAAAGGATATGGAATGGAATGTGATTGGTATGTGCAGCAAAATTGTTGGGTCTTGTTCTGTTTTGTCTCTTTAATTCAAAACAAATTGTTTTTGGTTTTTATTCCTTTAGGTGGTCTCTCGGTGCGATCATGTATGAAATGCTCGTGGGGTTTCCACCATTTTATTCAGATGAGCCAATGACAACTTGTAGAAAGGTAGGATCTTTGGTCATATGTGCGGTCAACTCTACCTTTTTAACTTTCATCTCTGAATATCTTCTTATTCTTTCTAATGCAGATAGTAAACTGGAGAAATTATTTAAAATTCCCGGATGAGGCTAGGCTATCACCAGAAGCCAAGGATCTTATTTGTAGACTTTTATGCAACGTAGAACAAAGGCTCGGAACTAAAGGAGCGAATGAAATTAAGGTGCTTTGTGATTTAAGATTAGTTCCCTTGTCTAAAGACTATTGATAAATCCCTAATAGTCAATTTTTGTTGGTATTGCTTGTAGGATCACCCTTGGTTCAGTGGTGTCCAATGGGAGAAACTGTATCAAATGAAGGCTGCATTTATTCCCCAAGTCAATGATGAGTTGGACACTCAAAATTTCGAAAAATTTGAAGAGGTAAAAAGGGTTTAAATGTTTTGATAATGGCACTGGTCCAATGATGCATATGCAGCTGTTGATATATAGAAACTAATGTAAATTCTTCTCTAACAGACTGACAAGCAAGTTCCAAATATGCCAAAATCAGGTCCATGGAGAAAGGTACAAAATTTGCTTTCTTTCATGTCTCACATTATTACTTCAGTCATACTTATATGCAATGTATTGTCATTAGCATTCTTAACATGAGAGTGTCTTTATGCTTTTTCTCTATCTCCAGATGCTCTCATCCAAAGACATTAACTTTGTGGGTTATACTTACAAGAACTTTGAAATTGTAAATGATGATCAATTACCAGGGATAGGTAGAAGAATCTCACTTACATATACACAAGACCTTTGACTTGTACTTGAAACATTTTCTATGTTTGGTCTGTTTTTTTAATTAATATCTATGTTGTGTTTACTGTTGCAGCTGAGCTGAAGAAGAAAAGCACAAAGCCAAAGCGGCCATCAATTAAATCCCTATTTGGTAAATGCATTTCTCACTGTCTTAGAATTGCCTGATGGATTATAATATGTTTTTAGTTCTAACCAGAATTGATATGACAGAGGATGAATCAGCCAGTAGCACCACAAGTCAGCAAGGAAGCTTCTTGAATCTCTTGCCACCTCAGATTGAAGTTCCAGAGAAAGAAGGCAAATCCAGCTCATCTAGTGAAACCCTATCATCCTCAGTTACGCGTTTAGACAATTCCACAGCCTAAACCAGACTTCTTGCTGCACTTTGGCACACCAAAAGATGGTTGAGGTGGTGGCATATGGTTGGAGAAGGTACAGTTTCTTTTGTGGAGATGATGGCAGTGGTGGGAGATGGATTGTGTGATTTGTGGATAGGGGAAAGTTAAAAGGATTGTTCAACAGACTACATAGGATGATGTTTGGTTAATTATCTTCTTGTTCAAAAAGGTTTTTTAGTTGAAGCAAAGAAGAAGTAAATATTCTCTTTCACAATGGGTTTATTTGTTTGATTGTTTTTGTTTGGGTAAATCAAAATTTGGTTTGTACCACAGTTCTAAATAATTTAATTTGATTTGGTTTGATTGAAATGTACGGTTTTGGTAATGGTTTTCTATACTGGTTCTCAGAGCATTGGCGCAAGACCGCATGTACCGATGTACGTACTAAAAAGATATTTAATTGGGCCAGATTGCTTAGCCCAGACCCATTGTCAAAGCCCTGTCAATTTTTCAATAAATATGGGACATGCCAGGGACTGTAGTTGAAATCTTCAAAGAGCTTCTGCGAACTCTCTGAAAGATGCAGGTATGTCTTTGTCGATTCGAAACCCTAGATTATTTTTGTTCTTATCTCCAATTTTATACAATTTATTGAATGTCTTTGTCGATTCGAAACCCTAGATTATTTTTGTTCTTATCTCCAATTTTATACAATTTATTGAGGATAAAAACTACGCATACCTGAGATCTGGGAATAATTTGGATTAGTTCGTATAAAGGTTAGGGTTTTTAGAATCAGAGAGTTATTTATTCTCTTCGTTTTTGTGGCTTTTGTGCAGGCAAGTGATAGGTTTAACATAAATTCTCAGCTTGAGCATCTTCAAGCTAAGTATGTTGGTACAGGTCATGCGGATTTAAGCAGATTGTGAGTTTTGTTGTCTCTTCACTTTTTTTTTTTTGGGTTTTATGCTGAATTATAATTTTTGGACTAATTGGAATGTGTATGTTTATGTATGTGTCTAGTGAATGGGCTGTGAACATTCAGCGTGATAGTTGTGCTTCGTACATCGGTCACTACCCAATGCTTTCATACTTTGCAATCGCTGAGAACGAATCCATTGGACGAGAACGCTACAACTTCATGCAGGTTTGCTCCCTTTTCTCGCATATTTTAGTTTCATGTCAAGAATCATATAGAAATTGTTAATGCGCTAGTATCTAAGGGACAGGAACAAAACTATCAGTGTTAGGATTATAATCCTTGATTTAGCTGATGAGTGTTATTTCAAACAGTTATGATATGTTTACTTATCTTCTTGCTCTTTTGTGCAAGGTTGTGTTGATACAATTTGTAGAATATCCACATCCTTCTACCCTCAAGATTCAGTGATTTTGATTATAGCTTTTACTTAAGTTTATACTGCTTTATTAGGATACTTGACTATAGCGTTGGTGATCAATAGCTATACGTTTATGCCTCTACGGGGTTACACTCAGTTTAAAGGGTAGAAGCAAAGCAGTCCATGTTGTTGAACCAAAAGTTTGCAACCGAATTGCTAGGTTAACCGAAGAAGGGAATATTAGAATTTGTAGGTCTAGAAACTCCTAATAGATTGACATACACAAAACTGAATTAACCCTTCCCTTTTAGTCCATCTTACTAGCATCTTTGATTCAGGATAATGGCAATCTTATTTTTCCCTTGGGCTTATAACTCCAAAATTCTTTGATTTTTGCAGAAAATGCTTTTACCTTGTGGCCTTCCTCCAGAAAGAGAAGAAGACTGAGAGTTTGCAAGTGTGTGCGGCAGCTGAAAAAAAAAACATCATATTAATCCTACTTCTTAGAACTCCTCTACTCATGGCCAAAAAAAAAAAGAACTCCTCTACTTTGTCTTCTTCTCCCAAAAGACTCTTCCTTGTTCTAGTTCGTAATGCAGTTCTTGATTGTAGTATTCCGGATTGGTTAATACCAATTGTTGAGCATTAATGAAACATTTATACTTGATTACAAAATCGTGCGTCATCTCAGTTCTTCCCTAATGAAAATTCAATCTTTTTTGCTATTTTTAATCTAGCACTCTTGCGAAAGAATTGAATTTGAAGATGACATAAAAAATTATATTGAAATTTAGAAGTTGGAGTGTTCCGAAAAATATAACCTTTGTGGTTTGATAATGGTGTCTCCATGAGGAGACAAAAGAAGGTTTCACTTGTTAAAATGAGTTCATCAAAAACCCTGATCAAAACCCTGATTAAGAATCCAACTCGCATCAAATCAAAGTCTCAAGCCAAGCAGCTTCACGCACAGTTCGTTAGAACCCAGTCTCTCTCTCACACATCTGCTTCAATCGTAATCTCAATTTACACAAACCTTAAACTCTTGCACGAAGCTTTGCTTCTTTTCAACACACTCGAGTCTCCTCCTGTTCTCGCATGGAAGTCAGTAATCAGATGTTTCACCGACCAATCGTTATTCTCCCGCGCGTTAGCTTCATTCGTCGAGATGCGAGCTTCAGGGAGATGCCCAGATCACAATGTATTTCCTTCTGTACTGAAATCGTGTGCTATGATGATGGATTTGAGATTGGGTGAGTCTGTTCATGGGTGTATTATTAGGCTTGGTATGGATTGTGATTTGTATACAGGTAATGCGCTTATGAATTTGTACGCTAAGCTTCTTGGTATGGGTTCAAAGATTAGCATAGGTAAAGTGTTCGATGAAATGCCTCAAAGAAATTCCGAGTTAGGTTCATGTTGTTCCACTGAAACCGTTGAACCTGTTATGAGCTGTAACGCAGAGTTAGAGGTTGAAACTGGCATCATGCCTTTGGGAATAGATAGTGTGCGGAGAGTTTTTGCAGTGATGCCCAGGAAGGATGTTGTGTCCTATAATACAATCATTGCAGGGTATGCTCAAAGTGGAATGTATGAAAATGCTTTGAGAATGGTTAGGGAGATGGGAGCTACTGATTTAAAGCCTGATTCTTTCACTTTATCCAGTGTGCTTCCGATATTTTCTGAGTATGTGGATGTTAACAAGGGAAAAGAGATTCATGGGTATGTGATTAGGAAGGGGATTGATGCTGACGTATATACTGGGAGTAGTCTGGTTGATATGTACGCAAAAAGTGGTCGGATTGAAGACTCGGAAAGAGTGTTTCGTCACTTGTCTTTTCGGGATAGTATCTCATGGAACTCGCTTGTAGCTGGATATGTACAGAACGGTAGATTTAATGAGGCTCTGAGATTATTCAGGCAAATGGTGACCGCAAAGGTTAGGCCAGGACCTGTTGCATTCTCAAGTGTGATTCCTGCGTGTGCTCACCTATCTACCTTGCACCTCGGGAAACAACTTCACGGATATGCTTTAAGAGGTGGCTTTGGTAGTAACATATACGTATCTAGTGCACTTGTCGATATGTACTCAAAATGTGGGAATATTAATGCTGCTAGAAAGATTTTTGACAGGATGAATGTACATGACGAAGTATCATGGACAGCTATCATAATGGGGTATGCGTTACATGGTCATGGACATGAAGCTGTTTCCTTGTTCGAGGAAATGAAACAGCAAGGAGTGAAACCGAATCAAGTGGCATTTGTTGCTGTACTAACTGCTTGTAGTCATGTGGGTTTGGTAGATGAGGCTTGGGGATATTTCAACAGCATGACTAAGGTTTACGGTTTAAACCAGGAGTTAGAACATTATGCTGCTGTAGCAGATCTTCTAGGCCGTGCAGGGAAGCTTGAAGAAGCATACAATATAATTTCAAATATGCATACTGAACCCACAGGTAGTGTCTGGTCCACGTTACTGTCTTCTTGTAGCGTCCACAAGAATCTTGAGCTAGCTGAGAAGGTAGCAGAGAAGATATTTGCTATTGATTCTGAAAACATGGGAGCTTATGTACTGATGTGCAATATGTATGCATCTAATGGGAGATGGAAAGAAATGGCGAAACTGAGATTGAGAATGAGGAAAAAAGGACTGCGGAAAAAACCAGCATGTAGTTGGATAGAAGTGAAACACAAGACTCATGGGTTTGTTTCAGGAGATAGATCACATCCTAGCATGGACAGAATAAATGAGTTTCTTAATGCTGTTATGGAACAGATGGAGAAAGAAGGATATGTTGCAGACACGAGCTGTGTGCTTCACGATGTAGACGAAGAACATAAGAAAGAGATTTTGTTTGGACATAGTGAGAGATTGGCTATTGCATTTGGTATCATCAATACAGAACCTGGTACAACAATTAGAGTGACTAAGAACATAAGGATCTGCAGGGATTGTCATGTTGCGATCAAGTTTATCTCGAAGATCACAGAAAGAGAGATTATTGTAAGGGATAATAGCAGATTCCACCATTTTAACCGTGGAAGTTGTTCTTGTTTAGACTATTGGTAATGAAGTCTGAAACGAGATTCCACCATTTTAACCGTGGAAGTTGTTCTTGTTTAGACTATTGGTAATGAAGTCTGAAACGATTGTAGTATTAGGCCAAGAAATGTAATGTTATCTCTTGTCTAATGGAAAAAAAATTACAAAACAATCATGTAGATTTAGATAATGTTTTTTCACTAATTTCTGGGTTTACTTCGTTTTATAATAACTTTAGATTGTTGAGACTTGTTATATTTGTTGTGCGTTTTGTGAATCGGATATTGGCTTCATAAGTTGCATTATCACTAGTATTGAAACGATGGATCATGTCTTCGGTGGTAAGTTCTATATGTCTTATTAGATTAATTAATGTCTATAAATCAAAATTAAACTAATCAACAAGTGATTCATCAGTATGTATGTATTTTTTTTTTTTTTTTTTAATAGATTATTGATCTTAATCATAATTTCATCAGTATGTAGTTCATCAGTATGTAGTTTTTTTTTTTTTTTTTTAATAGATTATTGATCTTAATCATAATTTCATCAGTATGTAGAAAAGGTTGGCTTATTTCAAACGCGCTACAATAGTGTTTTAAAAGTTCTGGGCATGAATTGTTCTTTTTGTTTCTTTTTTCTTTTCTGGAAACCCGCGTTTGAAATCAGTTCTTTTGGATTCAAGCTAGTTTTAGGTTATGGAGACGGCTAAGAAAAAGGAGCAGATGAAAGGAGATGAGAAAGAGCAAGAGAACCTTTTTATGGAATCAAAATCCTTCTTCTCTTTTGATAAGATCCTCCCTTCTCCCTCTGTAATACTCCTCTGTAAACTCTGTCTCTTCTTCTTTTCTCTTTTATTTGTAAACGAAAAGGATTACTTCAACTCCCAAAACGTACTCGGAAAACACAAAAAGTAAACGTCACCACCAAACTCTCAAAAGAATAAAAAACCACAAACGGCTCCTTACTGTCACGCAGGACAGTCCACTCTCTCACAACAAAAGCATGATAATGATAAGATCTTCCCCTATCCTTAAATACCGATTATTCCCTTTTTTGGATCACGTGTGTACTCCTCTTCCTCCAGCTCGACTCTCACGTGTTGTTAACACGGGTCACTTCACCCTCCTTAACAACTCTCTGGTTCTTCCTGAAATAAACCTTATAGGGCTTATCAATACCCCCTGCTTTGAGAAGAAGCTTGTCCCCAAGCTTAAGTTGAGGAAATGCAGAGATGAGATCCTTAGCCACAACCCATGTATTCTCCTCGGACTGCAAGCCCTTCCATTTGACCAAGATTTCCAAGGTACCCTCCTCATTATAGCGTGAGTCCACAAACTCTTCTGGTAACACAATCCATTCATCTTCAGCAGAGAAAGTATTAGGTAATGGAAGCACCTGAAATTGTTTCCCCACTGCTGGCTTCAATTGAGACACATGAAATACATTATGCACCCTTGCATTGGCCGGTAATGAAATTCTGTAAGCTGCTTTCCCAATCTTCTCCACTATCTCAAAAGGACCAAAATATCTAGAAGCCAGCTTTTGACAGATTCGTTTAACCACTGTGGACTGACGATAAGGTTGGAGCTTTAGAAAGACTTTGTCCCCTACTGAAAAACTCACATCCCTTCTATGTTTATCAGCGCTAGTTTTCATGACCTCTTGAGCTCTAGCTAAATACCTTGAAATTTGTTGTAGCATCGTGTCTCGTTCTATCAATTGTTCTTCCAATGTTCCGTTCACTGTGGAACCTTTTTCGAAAGGAATAATTGCTGGAGGCTCTCTACCAAACATTACCTTGAAGGGTGATGTCTTAAGAGAAGAGTGGTACGATGTGTTATAAGAGTACTCAGCCCAATGCAAAAATTTACTCCATTTCTTAGGATGAGCAGAAGTAAAACACCTCAAATACGTCTCTAGCCCTCTGTTCACAACCTCTGCTTGTCCATCCGTTTGAGGGTGATAAGTTGTGCTATACTTTAAGGTTGTCCCAGACTGTTTGAAAAGTTCAGTCCAAAAACCACTCTTGAAGATCTTCGCACGATCTGTGATAATTGCCGTGGGAAATCCATGAAGTCTGACCACTTCTTTGACAAACTTAGCTGCCATGTCAATGGCATTAAACGAGTGATGAAAGCCAATGAAATGACCAGCTTTGCTTAGTCTATCCACCACCACCAGAATTGCGTTGAATCCCCCCGACACCGGTAAGCCTTCCACAAAATCCATATTCACCTCTGACCATATCTGATCCGGAATGGGAAGTGGCTGCAACAGTCCCGGAGGAGCTAATGTAGAATATTTGTTGCGCTGACAAACATCACAAGCAGCCACATACTGTGTTATGTCTTCCTTCATTTTGGACCAGTGAAAGCTTTGCTGTCTTCGTTTCAGCGTTTTCAAACTCCCTTCATGATCTCCAATGAGACTGTCATGAAATTCTTTCAAAATCAACTCCCTCGAAGATGAGTCTCTGGGAATGACCAGCCTATTCTTATACCACAACTTGTTGTCTTTGACCCAATATCCCTTTTTTACTACTTCGCCCTGGAGCAATTTGTTGATCATTTGTTGTATTGAACTGTCGGCCTCGATTTCCTTATAAATATCCTATAGTTGTAACACCGTAGGAACTGTAATAGCCAACAACTGCAAATGTAAGTTAGAAGCTTCTTCATGATGAACACGAGACAACCCATCTGCAGCCTTGTTCTCTAGACCTGGTTTGTACAATATCTCAAAATCAAAAGGTAATAGTTTAGTAAGCCATTTTTGATATTCCATAGCTACTTCCCTTTGATCCAACAAGTACTTGAGGCTACGCTGGTCCGTGTGCACTACGAATTTTCTTCCCAACAAGTAATGGCGCCATTTTTGAATTGCCATCACTATAGCCATCAACTCACGCTCATACACCGGTTTAAGTTGTTCCCTGCTGGTAAGAGCATGACTGAAGTAAGCCAAAGGCTTCTTGCCCTGCATTAACACAGCTCCCAGACCTGACCCCGAAGCATCAGATTCAACCGTGAATGTTTCCGCAAAGTTTGGTAAACCCAAAACAGGCGCAGAGACCATGGCTTGTTTTAAGACATCAAATGCCCGTTGTGTCTTCTCTGTCCACAAAAACTGATCCTCTCGTAATAGAGATGTCAGCGGTTTGGCTAAGAGCCCATAGTTGTTGACAAATCTTCTGTAATATCCTGTGAGTCCCAAGAATCCCCTTAACTCTTTTAATGTCCGAGGAACAGGCCAAGAGAGCATTGCCTGAGTCTTAAGTGGGTCTGTGGCTACTCCCTGTGCCGAGATTATGTGACCCAAGTACTCCACTTGTCCTTGTCCAAAAGAGCATTTCTTCAAATTTGCCACCAACTTATTATCCATAAGCAACTGCAGTACCGCATCTAAGTGGGCTAAATGATCGGCCATTGACTTGCTGAACACTAGGATGTCATCAAAAAACACTAACACAAAGTGTCTGAGAAATGGTCGAAATAACGAGTTCATGAGAGCCTGGAATGTTGCCGGGGCATTCATAACACCAAAAGGCATTACCAAGAACTCAAAATGCCCATCATGGGTTCTGAAAGCAGTTTTGTGAACATCTTCTTCAACCATTCGAATTTGATGATACCCCGCCTTAAGGTCAAGTTTGGAAAAGACCTGTGCTCCATGTAACTCATCCAATAACTGGTCAATCATTGGGATAGGAAATTTGTTGGGAACAGTTACCCTATTTAAAGCCCTGTAGTCCACACAAAATCTCCAAGAGGCATCTTTTTTCTTGATTAAAATAACCGGACTTGAAAAAGGACTAGTACTTGCTCGAATCAACCCTGCCAATAACATTTCCTGTACCAACTTACTCATAATATCCTTATGAGCATGCGGGTATCGATAGGGACGAACACTCACCGCGTCACAACCAGCCTTTAATTGGATAGCATGTTCATGTTCCCGTTTTGGTGGCAGCCCAATAGAGTCAACAAACACTGTTTTAAATCCCTGCAATAGCTGTTGAATTTGAGGTGGAACAATAACGTTGTTGGTCTCCAGTTCTTGTGTATCCTCAGCTTCCAAAGCTGCTTTCAATTGTTCTGTCTCAGAATATGGAGACATTGACTTGACTGCACCATGAGAGCTATGTAAATCCGGGTTGCCCCATAATGTTTCACGTTTAGACATTGACTTGACTGCACCATGAGAGCTATGTAAATCCGGGTTGCCCCATAATGTTTCACGTTTGCCTTGATGCACAAAGCTAATTCTATTCTCATCCCAATTAACTAAGCAGTCTCCCAACGTATGAAGCTACAAAACCCCTAGAATCAAATCTGCTGAGCCCAGTTCTAAGCCTATAAAGTCAGCTTTGAAAGGAATGCCTTCCACTTTGAATTGTACTCCCGAACATAATCCCAAACAAGGAGCTCTTATTCCGGTTCCTAAGCGGACCTCCATTGCAGTAGAAGTTACTGCGAGATTAGTCTTAGAGATAAGATGAGGAGCTATAAAGTTGTGTGTAGCACCACTATCCAACAATATTATCACCTCTGTCTTTCCCACTAACCCCTTAACTTTTGTAGTAGTTACTGAACTGAGTCCCAGAAACGAGTCCAAAGACAAAGCCAATACCTCTGGTTCAATCACTGGCTCAGCATCCTGAACCGCTACAATCGGCTCGTCCACCTGAGTATCCAAGACCTCCATCTCAAACCCATCAACCACAGTTATCAATTGCAAGTGTTTTTGCGGGCAGACAGCACGATGACCCGGAAACCATCTAGCATTGCACAAGAAACATACTCCCCGGTGTCTCTTCTCATCCAACTCAGCTTTAGTGGACCGAAGTTGTTGACGTGGAGCTTCACGTGGTGCCTCGCGATTAGGGATCGGATTATTCGCTGCAGCCACGATGGTTTTTGTTCGCCAACCGCCATAGCCACCACCGCGTTGCTCATTTGCCCACTTTTTGTGTGAATCCCCTTTTAGTTTATCCGCAATCATCTCAGTAAGTACATCTGATTCCATCGACAAAGCCGTCGCAATAGTTTCCTTAATTCCGTTTGGTTTAAGGATTTGTACTGCTGCGCGAAGTTCTGGCTTTAATCCGTTAAGGAAAATTCCTTCCTGATGAAGTTCTTCAATCCCAGGAACTTGAGCCGCCAAATGTTCGAAGGTCTGCACAAACTCCTCAACCGGACCTTCTTGCTTAAGCCTATATAAGCTTTGGCTTGGGCGCTTAATCTTAATATTACCATACCTTAACAACAACTGGGCTTTAAAATCAGCCCAAGATTCAAAAGGGTGTTGGACTATCACGTAATGATACCAACTGAGAGCCGGTTCATCCAGACTCATCATCATCGGAATAAGCTCCGTGACGGAAAAAATGCTCGACTTTGGAAATCCACCCAAACGCTTTAGTACCATCAAAAATCGGCATTTCAACTCGCCTAGTTAAGGGTTCCTGATCGCGTGGATGGTTCGTCGGTTGTTGAAAATGCGGTTCCACATCCCAACGCTGAAAAACCTCTGCGGTGGTATTTTCTGGTGTGAACGGTGTCGTAGTTCGCCGCGCATCAGCCATGAACGGACGACCTTCAGGAGCAGGTCGGCGTATGTGACCCACCTGAGGCGTATCCTCCCGTAACGGCTGTTTTTCAGCTCTGCGTAAGAAATGACTGCGATCATCGGAAGGTTTTGAGCTAGAGTTACCTTGTGTCGGAGCAGCTTGGCCTCCTACCTTTGTCAACATCTCCTCTAAGCTCTGTTTGAACATCATATAAACGTTATCCTGCAAGGCATCCATACTGTGTTGCATATCGGCGTACATCGATTTGTTGTGTACCTCCAACTTGTCCAATCGCTCAGTAATGGATCGAAATGCCTCTTTATTCGGATCGACCCCTATTTCCAGCCCAGTGGTCTCAGATCTTTCATCAATCGGGGACATCGACATCCAGTTCGTACTCACAAACGCACCAGTTTGATAAGATCCTCCCTTATCCCTCTGTAATACTCCTCTGTAAACTCTGTCTCTTCTTCTTTTCTCTTTTATTTGTAAATGAAAAGGATTACTTCAACTCCCAAAACGTACACGGAAAACACAAAAGGTAAACGTCACTACCAAACTCTCAAAAGGTAAAAAACCACAAACGGCTCCTTACTGTCACGCAGGACAGTCCACTCTCTCACAACAAAAGCATGATAATGAAAAGATCTTCCCCTATCCTTAAATAACCGATTATTCCCTTTTTTGGATCACGTGTGTACTCCTCTTCCTCCAGCTCGACTCTCACGTGTTGTTCACACGGGTCACTTCACCCTCCTTAACAACTCTCTGGTTCTTCCTGAAATAAGCCTTATAGGGCTTATCATCTTCAAGCAGAAGTCTCGAGTGAGTTCCGTTGGAAAAAATGGCTTCCCAACCCACATTCCCAATTGCTGAGTCATCATCTCGGAGGACTCGTACATTGCGTCGTTCAAGAGCTTTCATTTCGAGAGCTGCTTCCACAGCTGCTGATTCCACGGTAAAACAAAATTCTCTCTCAATTTCAGGCTAAGTAAATACTTTCTAAATTTCGGTCTGAACTAAATGTTGCTTTCTTGCTGGTTTCAGAACGCTCCTATTGATCGCTAAAGGTTGGACTGACATATTCATTAGGATCTGGAAAATGTTCTTCGCTCTCTCATGCTTGGCCTCTCTTATTGTGGATCCTCTATTTTTCTTCCTCATCAATATCGAAAAGGTATGTTTCTTTATTTTTTTTTTATAAGATATCCCTGTCTTTTTTTTTTTGTTTTTTTTTTTGTCAGGTAGATGATATTGTTGGGTTTGACGTGGTTTTAGTTTGTTTGAAATCTTTTTTTTTTTGTTTTTTTTTTTGTCAGGTAGATGATATTGTTGGGTTTGACGTGGTTTTAGTTTGTTTGAAAGTTTGTTTCAGAGTCCTCAATAAGTTCCAAGGAGTCAATAGATTGTCCTAGTATTTTGTGGTTTAAGTTAGAGTTGATTTCTATTTTCTGTTTCCAGTAGTTGTAGAAGACTGAGTCTTCTTCATCTTTAGGCTATTTAACGTCATTTCATCTTGAATAATAAACAGTAGTTTTCACTTTCTTTTGAGTGTTTTGTTTCTCAAATCTACAGATATCCCTATCATAACTCCTTGAATCTAGCAATGTAGTTTAGGCTTGCCCTTATTTCCTGACTTGACTTGTTCTTTGTTGAATTTGACACCTCAATCGTTTTTTAAGATGAAAAGAATCAAAACATCTTTTGCACACTAACCCAAATTGTTATCACACCCAAACACCCAGGATTCATACAGTTTAAAAATCAGGAAAAAGTACCCTTAGAAGTCTTAGACTAAAACGAAATGAGACTAAAAAGAAAACTTTTGTTCACTTACCACCTGTTGAAAAACTTAGTATTTCTTCTTCTCTATCTGACCATCTCTTTTTTTCTTTTTTCTTTTTAATGCAGCAAAACAATTGCATTGTGATTGATCGGCGATTACTAAAGCATTGGTCATTAAAAAAAACATATATATTTGTATATTAATTATTAGAATGTAAAATAATTGGCTATTGTTTCTTTTTTTCCAAAAATATAAGATCAAATAAAAACGTTTTAATTTTTTTGGTTTACCAAATATTATACATTTTGGGATTTGTCTTCTAAAAGAAATTAAAAGTAAGTTTATTTTTTTGGAAATATAGAACCGTTCAAATTTTGCTCTGGAGAAATCTAGTTAAATTTATTATTATTTCATCTCTATGCACGGGAATACTGCATCTATAATTAGCATGTGATTTTCATTAGCATTTGTAATTTTCATTTGCATTTTTTCATTTGCATCTATGATTTTACTATGATTTTACTATTGCATATGTAATTTTCATGGTTGTAACAGGAACAAATCTTTATATGATGTTAAGGGATAGCGATGAAGATGAAGGTAAAACTGCGATAGAGATCTTGCAGATGCAGATAGTGGACATAGATCAAACTGAGATAGTTGCAGAATTAACTCAGAAGTTGATTTCCAATTTATATTTAAGTGGTTAGTTTTCTATTTGCTCTCTTTTTATTGCATCTCGTAGTTTTATGTCAAGAATCATATTGAAAAATGTTATTATGTTAGTATCTAAGGGGCAGGAACGATCGGTATTAGGATTATGATCCTAGGTTTAGCTAATGAGTGTTGTTCAAACAGTATCAAATGTTTAGTTATCTTCTTGCTCTTTTGTGCGCAAGGTTGTGTCTATACAATATGTAGAGTATCCACTGCGTGGTTTCATCCTTTTTCCTTGCCTTCTACCTCCAGATTCAGTGATTTTGATTATAGCTTTTACTTAGGTTTATTCTGCTTTGTTAGGATACTTGACTATATCGTTGCTGATCAATAGATATACGTATACAGGGTTCCAATCAGTTTAAAGGGTTGAAAGTAGACCATGTTGTTGAACCAAAACTTTGCATCCGAGTTGCTAGATTAACTGAAGAAGGGAATACACAACCCTGAATTAACCCTTCCTTTTTAATTCATCTTACTAGCATCTTTGATTAAGGATTATGCCAATCTTATGTTTCTCTTGGGCTTGTAACTCCCAAAATTCTTTGATTTTTTGCAGAAAATGCTTTTACCTTGTGGCCTTCCTCCAGAAATAGAAGAAGACTAAGAGTTTGCAAGTGTGTTTGTGGCAACTGAAATAAAAGAAAACATCATACGAATCCTATTTCTTAGAACTCCTCTTCTTTGACTTATCCAAAAAGACTCCCCCTTGTTTTAGTTTGTAATGCAGTTCTTGATTGTAGTAGTATTCCGAATTGGTTAATACCAATTGTTGAGCACGAATGAAACATTTTTACTTGATTACATAAACTTTATACAACTGTGTCATCTCAGTTCCTGGATAAAAAAAAATTCATATCTTTTGGCGATTCCAATCTAATACTCTTGCGAAAGAGTTGAACGTACAGAAGATGTAAATAGTTACCGGGAGTTTAAAAGTTGGTAACTTTTTTTCGAGAAAAATAAAACCTTTGTGTTTTCTAATGGTGTCCTCATTCGTTAGGATGAGTTCATCGAAAACCATAATCATAACTCTGATTAAGAATCCAACCCGTATCAAATCCAAATCTCAAGCCAAGCAGCTTCACGCACAGTTCGTTAGAACCCAATCCCTCTCTCACACATCTGCTTCAATCGTACTCTCAATTTACACAAACCTTAAACTCCTCCACGTAGCTTTGCTTCTTTTCAAAACGCTCGAGGCTCCTCCTGTTCTCGCATGGAAGTCAGTAATCAGATGTTTCACCGACCAATCGTTATTCTCCCGCGCGTTCGCTTCATTCGTCGAAATGCGAGCTTCTGGGAGATGCCCAGATCACAAATGTTTTTTGCTGAAATCGTGTGCTATGATGACGGATTTGAGATTGGGTGAGTCTGTTCATGGATGTATTATTAGGCTTGGTATGGATTGTGATTTGTATACAGGTAATTGCCCTTATGAATTTGTATGCTAAGCTTCTTGGTATGGGTTCAAAGATTAGCATAGGTCAAGTGTTCGATGATATGCCTCAAAGAAATTCCGAGTTAGGATCATGTTGTTCCACTGAATCCGTTGAACCTATTATGAGCTGTAACGCAGATTTAGAGGTTGAAACTGGCATCATGCCTTTAGGAATAGATAGTGTGAAGAGAGTTTTTGAAGTGATGCCAAGAAAGGAAGCGTGGGGATATTTCAACAGTATGACTAAGGTTTACGGTTTAAACCAGGAGTTAGAACATTATGCTGCTGTAGCAGATCTTCTAGGCCGTGCAGGGAAGCTGGAAGAAGCATACAATTTAATTTCAAATATGCATACTGAACCCACAGGTAGTGTCTGGTCCACGTTATTGTCTTTTTGCAGCGTCCACAAGAATCTTGAGCTAGCTGAAAAGGTAGCAGAGAAGGTATTTGCTGTTGATTCTGAAAACATGGGAGCTTATGTTCTGATGTGCAATATGTATGCATCTAACGGAAGATGGAAAGAGATGGCGAAGCTGAGATTGAGAATGAGGAAGAAAGGATTGCGGAAAAAGCCAGCATGTAGTTGGATAGAAGTGAAACACCAGACTCATGTGTTTGTTTCAGGAGATGGATCACATCCGAGTATGGACAGAATAAACGAGTTTCTTAATGCTGTTATGGAACAGATGGAGAAAGAAGGGTATGTTGCAGACACAAGCTGCGTGCTTCACGATGTAGACGAAGAACATAAGAAAGAGCTTTTGTTTGGACATAGTGAGAGATTGGCAATTGCATTTGGTATCATCAATACAGAACCTGGTACAACAATTAGAGTTACTAAGAACATAAGGATATGCAGGGATTGTCATGTTGCGATTAAGTTTATTTCGAAGATCACGGAAAGAGAGATTATTGTAAGGGATAATAGCAGATTCCACCATTTTAACCGTGGAAGTTGTTCTTGTTTAGACTATTGGTAATGAAGTCTGAAACGAATGACTAAGGTTTACGGTTTAAACCAGGAGTTAGAACATTATGCTGCTGTAGCAGATCTTCTAGGCCGTGCAGGGAAGCTGGAAGAAGCATACAATTTAATTTCAAATATGCATACTGAACCCACAGGTAGTGTCTGGTCCACGTTATTGTCTTTTTGCAGCGTCCACAAGAATCTTGAGCTAGCTGAAAAGGTAGCAGAGAAGGTATTTGCTGTTGATTCTGAAAACATGGGAGCTTATGTTCTGATGTGCAATATGTATGCATCTAACGGAAGATGGAAAGAGATGGCGAAGCTGAGATTGAGAATGAGGAAGAAAGGATTGCGGAAAAAGCCAGCATGTAGTTGGATAGAAGTGAAACACCAGACTCATGTGTTTGTTTCAGGAGATGGATCACATCCGAGTATGGACAGAATAAACGAGTTTCTTAATGCTGTTATGGAACAGATGGAGAAAGAAGGGTATGTTGCAGACACAAGCTGCGTGCTTCACGATGTAGACGAAGAACATAAGAAAGAGCTTTTGTTTGGACATAGTGAGAGATTGGCAATTGCATTTGGTATCATCAATACAGAACCTGGTACAACAATTAGAGTTACTAAGAACATAAGGATATGCAGGGATTGTCATGTTGCGATTAAGTTTATTTCGAAGATCACGGAAAGAGAGATTATTGTAAGGGATAATAGCAGATTCCACCATTTTAACCGTGGAAGTTGTTCTTGTTTAGACTATTGGTAATGAAGTCTGAAACGACTGTAGTATTAGGCCACGGAATGTTGTGTTATCTATTGTCTAATGGAAAAAAATTTACAGAACAATCATGTAGAATTAGATTATAAGAACAGTATGATACCAAATTTAAAGTGGATGTTGAATGTTTTTTGTATTTATTTAAGAAACATTCAAATTTATTGTTTGGACATAAATAGTATGATATATTGTGTATACAGCAACAACAGACAGAAGCTGACAGATCCTTTTTGTGGTGCTATGAAGTATGAACATTCATTTTCTATAGTGGAAAATTGACTATACGTTATATGAATTATATAATATATTTTTGATTTTTTACTAATGATTGAATTTGTTTCCCTATTCACTAATTCTGAAAAATATATATTCATGGTATGATTTTGAATTTGATTGTATAAACTATTATTTAAAATTAAAAAGATAAATAAATTATCATGAAAGAAAAATGACTCTCTAGTCTTTACCATAAGTTTACAGTCTCAAAATGATCACAAATGCAACATCTTTACGGTAGAAGGATTTGTGATCAGACAGATTGTAATATGAAACAAACATTTTTTTTTTGACATATAACATGATAGATTTGTATGTAGATATATAATCAATCATAAGCACTAACATCCATTTAACTAAATTATAATTTTATGTAAGAATACAGTATGTTACACTTAAACATTAGTATTAAATTTGTTTTGGAATGAATATAAAGTAGTAAAGAAGAAGATTCATATAATAACAAGTGTCTCTCTTTCGCCTCCTATACTTCACTCGGCCATCAAAACCATTTGTTCCTCCCCTCACTCTTTTCGTTTTTCTTTTCTTCAAGAAAAAGGCTCAAACTTTAGATCAGATTATTTGTCTAATACACCAAGACCCTTGTGTTATGTGAGAAAGTCTTGAACTTTCACTAGAAAATCTTGATTTTGGGGTTTAACTAATTTCTGGGTTTACTTCGTTTTATAACTTTGGATTGTTGAGACTTGTTATTTTGAGTAATTAAACGTTTGGTGAATCGGATATTGGCTTTATAAGTTGGATTATCAGTATTGAAACGATGGATCATGTCATCGGTGGCAAGTTCAAGTTAGGTAGGAAGATTGGTAGTGGGTCATTCGGTGAACTTTATATAGGTATCTTTCACTAAATTTGATAGGTTTTTTTTTGGTATATTTGGTTCTTTGGTTGTTGTTTAGAGTAAATCTGACTATGGATTTTGGTTTTGGTGTGTGTGAAATTAAGGGACTAATGTTCAAACTGGAGAAGAAGTTGCTCTTAAGCTGGTATCTTACGAATTCAACTTAAGTTTTTTTTTTTCTTCCCAGATTTATTGATATGTATAATCATGTTTTCACTATATTAGTATCTGAGTATATAAGTTGAGGTTCTTGAGCTTATATTAGCTTGATCCACATGTCTCTCTTAACTAATGTTTGTCTTGTTTTTGCTAGGAACCTGCGAATACTAAGCATCCTCAACTTCAATATGAATCAAAAGTATACATGCTTCTTCAAGGAGGGAGTGAGTTTTCATTTCTCTGGCTCATTTCGCTTGACATTTCTGTTTTCATTAGCCTGAATTCATTGTTTCATTTTGACCAGCGGGTGTTCCGCATCTCAAATGGTTTGGTGTTGAGGGTAATTACAATTGTATGGCTATTGATCTTCTTGGTCCCAGCTTGGAGGACTTGTTCAATTATTGCAGTCGGAAATTTTCTTTGAAAACTGTTCTAATGCTTTCTGATCAGTTAGTAAGTATGCCCTTTTGGTTTCATGATATCCTGTTGTTAGTGTTTGGTCTAGAGATCATTGCTAATTTTAGCTCTTTTTAACATTGTTGACTTGTTGTAGATAAATAGAGTTGAGTTTATGCACTCGCGAGGATTTCTTCACCGTGATATTAAACCAGACAACTTTTTGATGGGTCTCGGTCGCAAAGCAAACCTGGTAAAGGCTTTCTAGTTTCCCCTTTAGTATGTCATACAGTTGTTCTTACCATAAAGTCTGGTGTGACAATCTAGAATTCTATCTCAGGTGTACATTATTGATTACGGGCTTGCTAAAAAGTATAGAGATCTTCAGACGCACAAGCATATACCATACAGGGAAAATAAGAATCTAACAGGAACTGCTCGGTATGCAAGTGCCAACACACACCTGGGGTTAGGTTAGAAATGTTTCCATGTCACACGTCTTTGAATGGCTTTCATTCTATATATGCGCTATAACTTTTAAAGTACCATTCTCCTTGTTTTTAAATATTTCTTACATCTTCTTGCAGAGCAAAGTAGACGAGATGATCTGGAGTCTCTTGGTTATGTGCTGATGTATTTTCTACGAGGAAGGTAAGAAACAATTCTGGCTTGTATCGATAGTAAAATCTTGAAGAAACATGAAATCCTTAAACTTAGGACGGCATGCATCTTCTTGTCTCAGTCTACCATGGCAAGGTATAAAAGGCGGTACCAAGAAACAGAAATATGATAAGATTAGTGAAAAGAAGATGCTTACTCCTGTAGAGGTACTTCACTGTCTATAATAATGTTTTTGTGTTCCGAAAAGAAGCTGCTTCGCTAACATAATTTTGCTGTTTGCAGGTTCTTTGCAAGTCATTTCCATCTGAGTTGACATCATATTTTCATTACTGTAGATCATTGAGGTTTGAGGCTAAACCAGATTATTCATATCTAAAAAGAATATTCAGGAACCTTTTGATTCGGGAAGGTTGTGTATTATCTTCTCCTTCATCTCTGCATTATAATGTTACAAATGGTTTTTGAAGTTCTATTGTTTGCAAGTGTAACAAAGCCACTTTTGGTATATGGACCATTTACACCACTCATGAATTACTTCATTTGCTAATGCATACAGGTTATCAGTTCGACTATGTGTTTGATTGGACAATCTTGAAATATCCTCAGAATGACTCTATTTCAAGACAAAGGGTTAGTGTTTTCTGTGTTAACACACGAAGAACAAACTTTTCGAACCTGTAAATTACTCTGAAAAATCTCATATTTGGATACTATTTTGTCTCATTTCCACCAGCCAAATCCTAAACCAGGTCTAGACCCTCCAGGACTATCTGCAGAACGAAATGAAAAGCCTACAGGTATAATTTGATTTTATATTTTGTGCCTTTAACGAGCTCATAAAAATGTTGACAGCTCGCATAACCTGAGACTTATGTGTTGGAAAAAACTCGGAACTTCAACCTTTTTGAACTTTGAGATATAATAATTTCATTGTTCAGACGCTTGAAATAGGATGTTGTAGATAGTGGACATAGATTACACTGAGATAGTTAAAGAGTTAATTCAGCAGTTTGATATGCAATTGAGGAGGGCAAGATCAGCGCCAAAGATTCTCAGGTGGTGTTGAAGCATTCGTCAGACGAAATGTATCAAGTCAAAACATTCGCCCTAAGCACATTTTTTCAGATGATGCTTCCAAAGGCAAAGAAGCGGTTAGTTTTCTGTTTGCTATCTTTCTATGCATATCTTCTATAGCAGCTATAGCTCGTTTGTGAATTGTGTAGATAACTTTTTGAGTAATTTTTGTTGCAATACACAGCAAGTGTCTGAGAACCGCTCAAGTAAACTTTTTTCAAGCGGTGTCCAAAAGATTCAACCGAGCCAAGAATCCAAGTCATCTACAAGACTTGGTCGTGATGACGTCATGGGAAGCTTCGATCTTCTTGCCATCGGTTCTGGAAAACGAAGATGAGTCTACGGAAAAAGCTCGTGAAACTTCAAACCTTTGGGAAGTTGAAAGAGTTTCTAAACATTACGGTTCGATTTTTTGTTTTTAAAGATTTCGGTTTTAGTACAAAAGTTACCGGATTAGTCAAAAGCGAATAACAATACAAGAAATGCTGCTTTTGCTAATCCTGTTTAAAGCTTCTTTAGCTAAACATTTTGCAGCTTCTGTAGGATCTTCTATATGTCTTATTAGATTAATCGCTTCTTGATTCTTCATCACCTATTATTATCAAAATCAAAATTATCAACACAAGTGATTCATCAGTTTGTATTTTTTTTAATAGATGTTGGTCTTAATCTTGATCTTACCTCCCAAATCCCGGAGCTACCTATAATGATAAACTCTGTATCTGAATTAATCTTCTCTGTAGTCACCACAAGTTCTGAATTTCTTGGATCTGATTCATCTTCTCTTTCTCCTTGATTACAAACTGGGAAAATATATTGTGACCAATGTTTTGAAGATCTCCGGTTCTTATCTCTGATTTGATAAGCTTCACCGTCTCTACAAATCACCACTCTATGGTCACCAATACTCGCAATGGCTAGCTTCTCTCCATTCACCACCGCCACACCAGCGGCTGAGCCACCACTCCTCTCTTCCTCAACGTATGATCTTCTCATTGTCTCTTTAATCTTTCTCATCAAACCAATCTGCAAATAATCCCAAATACATTCAATGACACTAACATAAACCAAACCAAAGGTCCTAAACTTAGTTACCTTATTGGGTAGCTTATCAAAGAGATGGTTATGGATATGTTTCACTCTCTCTTTCCCTGTTTCTGCATTAGAGACACCAAAGAACCAAACCTCAAGCTCTTCACTTTGTTGCTCTCTTTGTACAAAAACCGAATCATCATTTGATGAATTGTCGATATAGCTTAACCGGTCAATCGTATAGTATCCATGCGAAACCGGAGTTAACCATGATGGTTTCTTCTTCTTTCTTCTCCTTCCATCTCCAACTTCAAGTCTTCTAAACCGGGACGCCTATTATTGGATTCAATTTTCATAAAGATCATCATCACAAGAAAAAGAAAACACAATCTTGAAATTTGAAGAGTAATAAGAAGAAGAAGAAGAATGATAAAATATGACCTTAAACATGAAAGGGAGATCTAAGAAGCCCATCCTCGTTCTTTCATAGCTTCTTATTTTTTCTTTTGACTATCTTATAAATTGCATTGTCACACTTTTTCAGCTGCAAGATACACAATTTTAAGCAAAGCCATTTTTTAATTTAAAATTATAATTGAGGTGCATGAATATATTAAAAACAAGTTGAAAGGATTTAGAAAACGCTTATTGTGAATATTTAAATGAGCTAACGTACGCCTTTTTCTCTCATTCTGTTTGTATTCTTATGTCTTCATTTAAACACTTTGATTACATTTACGTTTCGTCAGAAAATTAAAATTATGGTTACGTTCCAATTAGAATACTCAAACAATTGTTTATGTGTAGGATTGATATTACCGAGGACAACCATGGCAAGAATGCAGGGCCGGTCTGATACATTTTGATGCCCTAGGCGCAAAAAAAAAAATTTATGCTCTTTATATTTTTACATAATATTATAAAAATGATAATTATTAAAAAAATATTTCTAATTGAGCTCTTTAATCATATTTTTCTCGATTGATAACTTCTTAAACGGACCAAAAAAATAGATCGATTATGTTCATCTGAAAATTATCATGTTCAACGCTACTATCACCAAGATGCTAGACATTTTAACCGTTGTTAATAGTCAACACATTTTTATGTGTTTGATGATAGAATCAGTTTAAATTTTGGTGATGCATCTCGTTTTTTTTTTCTTGTATTTGTATTTTAAGGTTGATTTTTTTTTTATGTTATTGGAAAAGTTAACGAAGATGATAAAATCCATAAATAATCAAAACAATAAAATAAGAATAAAAATAATTATCAAAATAATCGAAATAATAATCTCAAATTTTTTCAAGAAAAAAAGACTATGAGATGAAAAGTAGAAAAAGATTATTATTAAAAAACCAATTTTTTTAACAACTAATTTAATATTGAATATTATGTTAACATTTAAATAGTTAAATAAAAAAAAGATAATGAATAAATTGATGATTAACAAAAGGAAAGTGAAAAAAAATGGAACATCACGTGCTGAAAAAGGAAAAAAAACAAATTTAAATAAACATTAATTATTTATCCTCAAAAATAATCTAACAAAAGCCCATAACCTTCCACTATATGTAAATAACCAATAAGATTTTGATACCCTCAAAAAAGCCAGATTTTGGTGATGCCCTAGGCCCAGACCTAGTTTGTCTGGACTCTGGGTCGGGCCTGTAAGAATGTCAAACTTAAATAACCGGGAATGGGTTGTTTCACTACTTCCAAAATTTTTTCCATTTTCGATTCCACGGTAAAGTTTTGAGTGTTTTTACTTCACATTAACAGAAAAAACTATCTTCAGTCTCAAGTAAATGTTGATGAACAAAGTCCTTTGTTTTCTTGTTAGTTCCATAATGCTAAGTATCATTGTCTATCCGAATTTTTTGAGATATAGAGCATATAATCATTTTTGTGAGATATAGAGCATATAATCATTTTCGTGTATTATTTTGTGTATTAAGAGGTCTAAAGATATTTACGCATGAAGAAAATTATTAAAAAAACATAAGCAATGAAAACATAAGTAAATTATAAACAAAACATAAGAAAAATATAAACAAAACATAAACAAAATATAAACATATTATAATCAAAACATAAACAACATATAAGGAAAATATATGATTGAAATCATTGTACAAAATATAAACAAAAATTATCTTATTTAAGAATTTATAAGATTGGAATCATTATACAAATCAGAAATTAGATAATATTTTTATTTTTTTTAGTATTAATTATATTAAATACATGATTAGTATTAATTATATTAAATATATGAAAAGAATTTGTTTATGTTTTTAGTGACATGTTTTATAAAGAATTTAGTGACCAGTTTATTTTAATTTATTTGAAACATTCATTACGGTGATTTTACATCAGCATTTTTTTTTGGTCAACATCAACATTTTTTTTTATTTTCAAATAATATGTCCGGGATGTTTGAAACTTATCTTTTATTTTGTAATTTTTTTTCATTTAATTTTAACAAAAAGTAATCTGAAATTTAAAATGGTACCCAAGTATTTATCACACATTTTAAAAATTTCACCGGATGAAAAAAACTTAGTATTTCTCTTCTTTTTTAATGTAGCAAAACAAATGCATTATGATGGATCAGCCGACGACTAAAGCATTCCTTACTTGTTAGAACCGTAACCGATTATACAGCATGAACACTATTCTACAGGTGTTTCTTTAATTGCTTACATATCTCCATCTCTTGTTAAAACAAAACAACATCTATTGGATTTAATGATCACTTCTTCCATATTTATTGCAGTTGCGATTGTCCCGTGTAGCTCCTGACTTAATGGTGTTTCCTGGGCAATTAGTTGATGAACCTAAGAAAGTTCTTCGCATATACTTGGGAAGAATGTTTTGGCTTGACATTTTTATAATGTTGCCACTTCCACAGGTAACACAATGTAGCTACTAGTTAAGTAATTGTAATTGGAAATTTGTTTATATTGGCTATAATTTCTCATTTAATGTTTATAAGTACATGTTAAAAATATGCATTTAAAACAAAAACATATATATTTGTATATTAATTATTACAATTTAAAATAATTGGCTATTATTTTTTTCAAAAGAAGACAATTTTTCCATGTTATATAAGATCAAATAAAAACATTTTAATTTTTTTGGTTTACCAAATAAATTTTGCACGGGAGAAATCTAGTTAAATTTATTATTACTTCATCTCTATGCACGAAAAGGAATACTGCATCTGTAATTTTTTTTTTGCATCTGTAATTGGCATGTGATTTTCATTAGCATTTGTAATTTTCATTTGCATTTTTTCATTTGCATCTATGATTTTACTCATCTATGATTTTACTATTGCATATGTAATTTTCATGGTTGTAACAGGAACAAATCTTTATATGATGCTAAAAAATCGATTAGAATCCTAAATTTTTTGATCAGATGATTTCGAAGTTATTATGAAAATTGATAAATAAATAACGGGTTTAAAAGAATGGGCGATTACACGACGAATTGGGATTTAGGATTTAGAATAATTGAAGATTTAATACGGGAAAAATACGGTTTATGAACTTTATCAATATCCGTAAACAAGAGAAAACATTAAATGAGAAATTATAGCCAAAATAATCAAATTTCCAATTACCATTACTTAACTAGTAGCTCTGAAGAACATTACGTTACCTGTGGAAATGACAACATTATAAAAATTATGGCACTTTCATATTGTTGTCTGGTTATGTTTTAACGGACTTATCTTTTCCCGAGCAAAATTATATGTGTTTCTGTGTTTTCTCTATTTCCTTTGTCTACTTCAGAGAGTTAACAAATGCCTTCGAGATGCTTGTATTACCAGCATTGATTGTGAACTGCTTATGACTTGTGACCCTGACCCTAGACTTAGCAATGTCGTTAGAGCTGCATGGAGAGCTAATGAGCGTGTGAATGAATGTTTTCAAGAAGATGGATTTCCTTATGGAATCTATCTAAAAGCAGTTAACCTTACAACTTATGGTTTCTCCACGAGATACAGTTACTATTTCTTCTGGGGTTATCAGATAATTGTTTTTTACTATCAAACTAAAAAGAAAAGTTTACTATCAAAATGACATATTTGGAACTTTGAGTTAATGTTATTTTTTACCCATAAATTCTCAAAGCAAATTAGTACGCTCGCGGGAAACCAAGTCCCAAGCTACTTTCTTGGAGAGATCTTCTTCGTTATAGTTATCATCGGACTGGGACTTTTGTGTTTTGCGCTTTTTATTGGCAATATGCAAAGTTTACGTTATAGTTATCATCGGACTGGGACTTTTGTGTTTTGCGCTTTTTATTGGCAATATGCAAAGTTTATTTCAAGCTTATTGGATGAGGCGTAGATTGAGAGCGTAAGTGGACTATGCATATTAAACTTGGTTTCTCAGTTGAATATTTTTTGAAGATTGTTTGAATTCTGGTTGATTCATATGGTTGCAGGTTCAATGAGAAGAAAAGCGACGAACAGGAAGATGAAGATGAAGTTTAAGTCTTGTTGTTATTTTCTCTTATGGGTTTGATTAGTGTTTTTAGTTTTAATATATGTAAGTTGCATAGTAGCTACATGACGATAGATTCAACAAATCATTTCTTCTTTTCTATCTGTAATTTCTCTTAGTTTTATTATATTTTTATCTAGCAATTAATCAAAGCTAATGTTTCCACTAAAATTACAATAGAATTACTCAAATGGTTAGTATTTATTACTTTATATATTTTGGACACATATCAAATTATAAATAAATTGAGATTGTTTCAGCCATACACAAAATCCCTTAAATCCCTATAAACTAGGAGATAAGGATGTGTGTTCAATGAGTTATGGATTGGGATATAAGAAAATTATAAGCAAAACATAAACAAAGCATAAACAAAATATAATCAAAACATAAACAAAATATAAGCAAAATAGAAACAAAACATAAGCAAAATAGAAACAAAACATAAACAAAATATAAGCAAAACATAAGCAAAACAGAAATAAAGCATAAGCAAAATATAATCAAAACATAAACAAAACATATGATTTTATTATTGATATTAAGTTAACTAAGATAATTACTTAAATAAATAACTCATGACTATAAGTCTATAACATTCAATTTGACGTGTTATATGCTTTATCGTTAATTATTTTTGTATAAAAAGTATGAAATAAATTTTTAATATCAGTTTTTTAAATATTTAGTTAACAAAAATACTTCGAAAAGCTATCAAAAATTAAAAAGTTAAAGCATATTTTTACATTTCATATTTTAATTAGTTTAATAATCATTCTATTTAATTATTGAGAATTATTTTGGTGAATATGTATCGTTAATAAATCTTCATAAACCGTGAAACAAACAGGAAGTCGGTAAATACATATCCGTGAAACTAACAGGAAGTCGGTAACATAAGTTTACACACTTATCTCTCTTGTGTTTGTTTTTGGTAGGTTTATTTCTTTTCATTGTCTCTATTGGTTGGAAAGAAAAACAGACAAAGAGTTAAGGAGATGAAGGTTTTGTTTATCAAGTTGGAGAGGTCTTCTTTGTTATGGGTATTATCGGGCTGGGACTTTTCAGTTTTGCGCTTTTTATTGGCAATTAGCAAAATTTTCTTCAAGCTTATTGGATGAGGCATATAATGAGAAAGTAGGTGGACTATGCATATTAAAATTTCATTCTCAGTTGAATATTTTTTGAAGATTGTTTGAATTCTGGTTGATTCATATGGTTGCATGTTCAGTGAGAAGAAGAAGAAAAAATATGAAGTTTAAGTTTTGTTCTTACTGATCCTAAGACCCTTGCTGCCAGATACAACCGAAGAATGATTTACTTTGACTTGTTTGCGGCATTGCCACTTCCACAGGTACCGTAATGTTCTTCAGATCACTACTAGTTTAAGTGATGGTAGTGGAAATTTGTTTATTTTGGCTATAATTTCTCATTTAATGTTTTCTTGTTTACATATATGGATAACGTTAGTAATACAAGACAATTTGGGCGGGGAAAACTTTTCTAACAACCTTTTACATGCTGCAGCTTTTTTTCAATACATCCCAAAACTTCAAAAATTTCTCCCATTTCTTTATGCAAATGTAGGTGTCGTTAAGTCAGATTTCGCTCATTTGATTACTAACATTCTCTTCTTCATATTTTCTGGACATGTGGTTGGGTCGTTCTGGTATCTTTTTGGTTTTCAGGTATGGCACTTTCATATTGTTGTCTGGTTATGTTTTAACGGACTTATCTTTTTCCTCGCAAAATTATATGTGTTTCTTTGTTTTCTCTATTTCCTTTGTCTACTTCAGAGAGTTAACAAATGCCCTTGAGATGCTTGCAATCTTACCAGCATTGATTGTGGACTGCTTATGACTTGTGACCCTGACCCTAGACTTAGCAATGTCGTTAGAGCTGCATGGAGAGTTAATGAGCGTGTGAATGAATGTTTTCAAGAAGATGGATTTCCTTATGGAATCTATCTAAAAGCCTATCTAAAAGCAGTTAACCTTACAACTTATGGTTTCTCCACGAGATACAGTTACTATTTCTTTTGGGGTTATCAGGTAATTGTTTTTTACTATCAAACTGACATATTTGGATCTTTGAGTTAATGTTATATTTTTACCCATAAATTCTCAAAGCAAATTAGTACGCTCGCGGGAAACCAAGTCCCAAGCAACTTTCTTGGAGATATCTTCTTCGTTATAGTTATCATCGGACTGGGACTTTTGTGTTTTGCGATTTTTATTGGCAATATGCAAAGTTTAATTCAAGTTTATTGGATGAGGCGTAGAATGAGAGAGTAAGTGGACTATGCATATTAAACTTTGTTTCTCAGTTAAATATTTTTTGAAGATTGTTTGAATTCTGGTTGATTCATATGGTTGAAGGTTCAATGAGAAGAAAAGCGACGGACAGGAAGATGAAGATGAAGTTTAAGTCTTGTTGTTCTTTCCTCTTATGAGTTTGATTAGTGTTTTTAGTTTTAATATATGTAAGTTGCATAGTAGCAACATGACGACAGATTCAACAAATCATTTCTTCTTTTCTATCTGTAATTTCTCTTAGTTTTATCATATTTTTATCTAGCAATTACTCAAAGCAACAAATCATTTCTTCTTTTCTATCTGTAATTTCTCTTAGTTTTATCATATTTTTATCTAGCAATTACTCAAAGATGATGTTTCCACTAAAAGTACAATAGAATTACTCAAATGGTTAGTATTTATTACTTTATATATTTTGGACACATATCAAATTATAAATAAATTGGGATTGTTTCAGCCATACACAAAATCCCTTGAATATTTATGCAGGATACCTTGTGTCAACTTCAAAATCCATTTCCAACAAGCCAGAACATTAGTTAACTTACAAATTACAATGAAATTACGACGATAACAATTCCAAAAATAACAAATTCGAACATAAACTAAAAGCGTACTCAGATCTGAACTGATTCAATAACAAAGCAATTGAAACACTTTTAATTTTATTTTTGAAGAAATTTAAATTATTATAACAAAAAAATTAAAACATAGAAGCATAAATCATTAAAATGTTGATTAAAGTGGGGTGAATTTAATTGATTAGGGGTGTCAAAATGGGTAAAAATTTATGGGTCAACCCAACCCAACCCAACCCATAAACTCAATTTAGGGGTGTCAAAATGGGTAAAAATTTATGGGTCAACCCAACCCAACCCAACCCATAAACTCAAT
>CM071719.1:12012155-12025981 GCA_036630335.1 Physaria fendleri | reverse complement strand
AATTTATAGTTTTCCCGCCAAAAATATGAAATCATATTTTCCCGCAAAAAACATGAATCCGCATTTTTCCGTTAAAACATGAATCCACATTTTCCCGCCAAAAACACGAATCCGAATTTTCCACCAAAAATATGAATCCGCATTTCCCGCCCAAAAATATGAATCCGTGTTTTCCCGCCAAAACATGAATCAACATTTTCCCGCCAAAAACATGAATCCAGATTTTTCCGCCAAAAATACGAATCTGTATTTTCCCGCCAAAAATACGAATCCGCGTTTTCCCGCCAAAAATACGAATCCGCGTTTTCCCGCAAAAAATGGGTTACCCATAACCAACCCATTATCATTAATTAATTAAAAAAATAAATAAAATATTTATCATCATTATCCATAACCATTAGTCCATTACCCAACATCATCATACCAAAACATATCATCATACCAAAACATTTAGTCCATTACCCAACATCATCATACCAAAACATGAATACATATTCCGTAATTTGCCGCCAAAAACACGAATTTATAGTTTTCCAGCCAAAAAATATGAATCTGCATTTTCCCGCCAAAAATATGAAAACACACTTTCTCGCAAAAAACACGAAAACGTAGTTTTTTGCCAAAAACATGAAATCGTACTTTCTCGCCAAAAAACGAAACCATAATTTTTCATCTGAATTTCCCGCCAAAATACGAATCTATATTTTCCTATAAAAAAACAAATCTATATTTTCTCGCCTAAAACACGATGCAATTTCCCTATAATATCATAAATGATGATAGTGATGATTATTATAATAAAAATGATGATGATCATGGTAATAATAATGATATCATAATCAAGTGATATAACTAATTTAGTAATTAATTACAATTATTTTTTTATTAATGAAATTTTGTAATGGGTCGACTCGTTTAACCCATTAACCCATTAATTTAACTGAGTTATGGGTTGACCCAACCCATTAGCTAAATGAGTTGGGTCGACTCATTACCCATTAAGTATAACCATTAATTTAAATGAGTTATGGGTTGACCCAACCCATTAGCTAAATGAGTTGGGTCGACTCATTACACATTAAGTATAAAATCTAAATAGGTATGGGTTGGTTTGGGTTGGGTTACCCATTTTGACACCCCTAGGTTTAGATGTCAAAAAAAAAATCCAAATTAAATATCAGATATGGTATTTTGTTCATCCTTTTTTTGTCATGTTATTTTATTCATCCTTTCTACAACATTTTCTTTTAAATTTAAATGTAATCTATATATATAATAAGCCAAACACACGTCACCTTAAATCATTTCAGGCTATCCACATCAGCATCTCTCCTATCGATTTTTTTTTTTTGTCAACCATCTCTCCTATCGATTTTTTTTAAAAAATACGACACTAAACAAATCCATCCCATAGGAACTTTTTAACGATTAATGTTACCCGCAAGGTGATGCGAGGGGATGGTCGCATTCGCCTCCCCTCTCGCCCCTCACCTTTCCAACACCTCAGAAGTCATTTTTTTCTTTCTTTTTGAACCTAAAACCCCATAGCCTTAAAAAAATATCCAGCCAAAAGCCTAAAAACCTCTTCACTTTTTATTACTCTAATTTTTTTTTATTAATCTAATCTTAATGAACCAATTTAAACCCCCGAATCTCGAGTAGTCACATGAATCACCTCATCGGGATCCATTTTTAGTACTAGGTATTGTCTAAAACTGCCTATACGACATCGTTTATGCCTTTCTAACAGAGGCACTCGCCTCACAGCGTGTCTCATCTCCACGCCTCTGCCAGATGCGACCGCCTTTAACAAATTACATCGCCTACTTCCCCATATGCAATTTACCCACCGCCTCACCTCGCCTCTCACCTCTCGCCTCACGAGCTGAGGCGCGCTTCTTAAAACCCAGCGCAAAACTACCTTCTAGACCAGAGTTACAATATCTCGAGAATTATGGTCACATTGACTTTGTACTTGGCGCAAGCGTCTAAGAAAAAAACTTTAAGTGCACTTGATTCAATTTTTCAGGGCAAGGAGAAAGTACTGTATTGGTTGATCAAAGATCTTACTGGTTCAACTTTCCAGAATCCACGACAGATCATTAGTACGACTCAATTAAACCCACGTTTGGTCGCTACACAACATATAAATTACCGACAAAATGTGCCAAACAAAAAAAAAACACTACATTTAACAGAGCTAAAATGAGCCTTTGAAGATGTTACTGGTTCATCCATTAAGTAGCCTTTGAAGTTGTACCAGAAACTGAATATTATGATGATCTGTAATGAGCAAGAAAAGAAAATCATACTCTGAATCTTCTGGTTCCTTACTTGAATCATGTATGTGCAGTGCAAAAGCTCTTAGGATTCCACTTACGTGGATGTTTTTATAACCTTTGGCTAAAGTACATGTTCATGAAGTATCTTGATGGGTTGAATCCACTTAAGATCACTGCAAAAATAGAGAACAAACTTGAGATGATATTTATGCTTTTTGGAGGAAGAGGAATCTCTGACCAATGAATCTGATTGAACTTACAAATAGGGGAGAGGACAATCACAACGCCTATTGGGTAGAGGAAGAATGTTGTTCGCTCCAAAAATGGAAGTACTGTATGAATCCATAACAAACAATGATGTTAGCTCAAAATTATACAGCAGATCTATTATGAAAGAAGGATAAAGGAATTTATGAGACTTACCGTCATATCCTAGGAAATTAAGATAATGGTAGTATGAAGCCCCAACCATGAAAAGCAGATTTGATAGCAGTAAAGGGATGAAACCGTGCGTTATCAGGAGTGGTGATAAGAAATAATGTATGACTACCACACAAGAAAAAAGTTTCTATCATAAATCTCTTTTCACAGACATCCCCAGTTAGAGAATTGAGTATTGTATTTGAACTTCTGAAGATGGAATTACCGTAGAGCAGCACAAACATTGGAAAGAAAGAGTTGCAGTGAACATCAAATGTATACAGCCTATAGAGAAATGTATAGAAGGAAATAGAGATTATAAAAAGGAGAAACTATGATATGAATATTGTACTATGAACCAGAAAATTTTCTGTTTTTGAGTTTCTATCTCATCTTAAGAGAGAAAATTGAACTGAAGTAAGGAGGTGAAAAGATAAGATTCAGTCCATAAATTTACCATTCAACGCGTTGTTCCACCACATGACTGTTAGGAGCCTCTTCACGTAGGTAAGAGTTTGTCAAAAACCTAGTAATTCATATCTTAAGTCAGAGAAACCGCGTAAATTTGATATGAAAAACAACTCAAAGTGCGTAAAAGTACAAGGAGAAAAATATAGAGGAGTCAGGTTTGTACAAGAGTGATTTTCACAAAACTACCAATGTTCATAAGAGGACTTCCAGTACCGAGTCATAGTTTATCACATCTAATCAAGAAATAAAAAATTCCAGCACCAAACTGTAAGAATGTTTTCTTGCTTGATAAAATGAGCAAAACAAAAATAGGATCAGATAAGCAAATCCAGTAGTAAATGGAGAATGAATGAAATTAGAAGACATACTGAGAAAGCATAGCGTTTAAGCAGTGTAAGAGTCTACACCTGCAAAAGTCTGTCTATGCAATGATAGAAACCACTTACCAACAGCATGTAGCTATAACTGCCCCGGTGATTAAGAAATGGGAGAGCAATACTGAAACAACTACGAAGACAGCATGAGAGCTACTATGATCATACCTGAAGCATAAGCATCATAATAAAATCAACAAAAACTGTATTCTGAGAAAATATAATCTCACACCCTCTAAAAATCACATATACAAAATACTTACGTGACACAATACGCTACAGTTGCAACAGCAAGAAGCAGGCTACAGATCACAATAAATGCAGGGTCATCACGTGCCCATTGGTTCTTAGTTTCTGGAAGAAAAAAAACACAGAAATTAAAGCAAATGCATACCATGCTTAAGTTCATCTTTAACAGGCACTAGGATTAGACTTTGAGAGGAGGACATAACACAAAAGCTGGACAACTAGAAAAATAACATGGGTATGCTCCTCTGCTTGCTAGGTATTCATTGTAAAAGTAGATGGCTTGAGGTACTTTCACAAAAAGAAAGGTAAATCATATAAGAAAAAGAAAAAAAGAAAACTGGTTACAGTAGCAGAAGGGATTCCTATTGAAAGTTATGCTTACGTTTGTGATACTTAGTGTGTTGATAGCTGATTCCGAAGCGCCCACATGCAAACATACAAAAAGTACGAGAATAAGAACAAGAAATTAATCCATCACATAGTAACTTAAATCAAAATAATCCAACTTTTTGGATAAGACTATCACGTTAATCTTCTAAAAAGAACATATAAGACTAACGCAAATTACATCTCCAGTCAGTTTCTTATTGCAAAGGTGCAGTGAAACCATTTCAAACTCTATAGACCTAGAACCTTAATGGTTTGATGGTAATTTCATCCTAATCAGCTCTCTAGTAAAACCGTGGCGACATTTCCCAGTCATAAATATTCCCTTATCATCCTTTCATACAGAACACTTTTAAGGGTATTTTGTTGCGATCTATTAGTTTATGTAATAAAAATCCTTTCATACAGAACACTTTTAAGGGTATTTTGTTGCGATCTATTAGTTTATGTAATAAAAAAAGTCATTCTCATTTAGTGAAATGAATAAGGAAACTTCAATGAAAGTATTTTATAGACTTACACAACTTTCGGAGATGTACAAAGGTTAAGCATTTGCCAGAAAGTATATTCAACATCCATTTGCTGCCACTGCAATGAACAACAAAAAGACTGATCACAAAACGGGAAAGGAAAAAAAATGAGTTTCATAGCACAATAGTCAAACTCGAACAGGATGTGATATGGATCATAGTGAATGACCACATATACAGTTTGACCACTCGATCACTATGTGATATGGATCATAGTGAATGACCACATATACAATTTGACCACTAATAATAGCATCAATGCTTACAAATTCCCTCAAGCTACATGAACTCTACTCAGCACCAGTATCAATCATATGAACAAACTGTTACCCAAACTCAAACCTGAAAATATATTGTTTCACTTTCAGATCATCACATTTCAACATAATCTCCAGCAAGTGATCTAAAAAGCCACCACCTTGGCAGAAATTGCTAAAGCTAGGTGACAGTGAGGAGCCAAAATATCAAATCGATTCAGCTAAATCCGAAGTATTTACATTATCTACATCCGTAATTTGATCTAAGAAAATGATGAATCTATCTAAAAATGGACCTAAATCTGAGATCATATCTACGGTAAAGCTCAATGAGATAAAGAGAACCTTGATGATACGACGAAAGTACTGAAGGAACATCGGATTAGCTCGGGATGAAGAAGATGAAGAACGAGATCTGGAAGTTGTGGGCAACATCTTCTCCTACTTTGTTCCTGATCCAGATTTTGATTCTCGTTCCTATTGTTGTTCTTTTTCTTCAGATCGTTTTGATTCCAACACCTCTCTCTCTCTCAGAGATTCACTGCGTTTTCCTTTGTTTATTTTCGGGCTTAGGGATTGCTTGCTTAAACCGCAATCGCGCTCAAACACTTTTTTTTTTTTTGAGATATGTTCTGGTTCTGCGTTTGATAAAATAATAAGAACTAAGAAGGGCAAACATTTTAATTTAGCCCGGTGCATTCGGATATCCGTTTGATTTCGGTTTGATTTTATTCGGTTCCGGATAATTCGGTTAGAGATTTTAGGAATCTTTAAAAAAGTTGGTTTAGTTCAGTTCGGTATAGATAATAAAATCAAGAGCTATTAGAGAACCAAAATAATCAAGAGTTATATAGAAAATATTATCGATAAGAATGAACAAAATATTCAACACCCGATAAATCCGATCCAAAAATGTCAAACTCGAGTTCGAACTCATTTATATAATTAAATGAATAATATATTTTTTCGTATATCCGAATAACCGAACACAAAGCTGAAAAAACCATTAATTAGTTTTTATTAATAAATTTTTTTCTTAATCACAACATACTTTTGTATTCATATTTTGCACATATTAATTATATAAAATTCAAAACTAAACTAATTGATATAAGTACATGAATAATATATTTTTCTATATCCAATTAACTTAACTCAAACCCAAATTAAAATCTTATCATAAAAAGTTATACCCAAAAATTAAAACTCAAATACGTTTTTTTGAACACCCATAAAAACTCAAAATTTTAATCAATTTTATCAATATAATTATATATTTATGTTTTACATATACATAATTAAATCCTGACCAAAATATATATATATATAATTAAATTTTCATTTTTAATATGAAGATGTAAATAATATTTCTATAGAGATAAATATTTTGACGTAGTTACCCGGGATAAATCAAATAGATAAATAACGTGAATATGTGATTATAGTTATGAAATGTAGTACACGTTTAAAATAAAAATATTTGAAGTTATGAAATGTAGTACACGTTTAAAATAAAAATATTTGATGTAAAATTTATTATATTTAAATTTTAAAATAAATATTATCGGTAAGAATGAACAAAATATTCAATGACTGATATCCAATTCATAACCAGTCCAAAAATATTAAACTTGAGTTCGACCCATTTTATATAATTAAATGAACATTAGATTTTATGCTATATCCAAATAACTGAATTCAAAGCATAAATTAGCATTAATAAATTTTTGTCAACGAACTTTTTTGTCAACTACAAAACTTTTGTATTCATGTTTTTCATTGTATACAATAGGTTAATATAACTTAATTATATAAAATTTGAAACTAAACTAATTGATATAAATACATCAATATATTTTCTATTCCAAATAAATGAACTCAAGTTCGAATTGAAATCTTATCCGTAGTATCATTTTCGTAAAAAAAAAGTTATATCCAAAAATTAAAATTCAAATCTGATATTTATGAATACCCGTTAATCCTCAAAATTTTAATCAATTTATAAATAAAATAATGTATTTATGTCTTACATGTATAATTAAATTTTCATGTTTAATATGAAGAAGTCACCAATTTTTCTGTGGAGATGAATATTTTAAAGTAATTATCCAGGAGAAATCAAATATATAAATAATTTGAATATGAGATTATAGTTATAAATATATATTTAAAATAAAATTATTTGATGTAAAATTTATTATATTTAAAAATTTAAGTTGCTTTTGTCGATAAGAATGAACAAAATATTCAACATCTGATATCCGATTCAGAACCGATCCAAAAACTTAAAACTTATAATTAAATGAACAATAGACTTTTTCCTATACCCGAATAACCAAACACAAAGATGAAAAATACCATTAATCAATTTTTATATAAAATTTAAACGATATAAATATATGAATAATTTATTTTTTCTATATCCAAAAAAGTTAACATAAATTCGAATTGAAATCATTATCCGTAGTATCTATTTTCACAATTTTTACATTAAAAACCAGAATTCAAATCCGATACTTTTGAATACCCATAAATACTCAATATTTTAATCAATTTTATTAATTTAATTGTGTATTTATGTTTTACATATATAATTAATTTTTATTTTTAGAAATGACAAACATTTGATATTATTTGATATTATTTTTTGAGGCACAGTTGTTCCAAAAGTGATGGTGAAATAGTTTGATGTTATTTAATTTTGTTAGATTCAAATAAAAAAAATAACGTTAAGTTAATTTTAGATCTTATTTTTGTAATTGATAGCTATTTTTACTTAATTCGATTCTCATAAAAATAAATAATAATTTAATGAAATTTTTTGAAATTTAAAATTCTTTATATAATGGCAATTCATGTAATAATTTAGAAAACAAAGCCTTCTTTTGATTTTGTACTTCCTAAATATTAGATAAAATATATATAATATGTTTGAAATATTTTAAATTATTTTTAGTGTATTTTAACAAATCATATTATATTAATGGGATTTTTAATATTTGTCAATTATATTTAGCTATTAGCATTTTAGAGCTAGAGATAAAAAACATTAAAATAAGACATTTCAAATAAAAAAATATCTAGATTTTTTTTTTTTTGAAACATATTAACTATTGATATCAATTACATTTTATATTTATATTTGGGTGTAATTGCCGTTAGATATGATTAATGCAAAATTGAACAACTAACTGTTTCTCAATTAATATGTATGGAAACTAGAAGTTATTAGTGTGAGATACTTTAACTATTTTAGCTCCAGCCAATTTTAAATATTTTAACTACCTTCTGCTTAAAGTTAATTATAAGATGTGCATTGAACAAAATCTTGTCATTAGATATGATTAACACAAGAGATTTACTACCATTTTCATCAAAAATATATATTTTTAAATTATATATGTTTATAATTGTGGATTATTAAAAATAAAGAAGAAAGTAATTAAAAATCTTTTGTTAATTGTATTATCAATACTTTCCACTTTATTAGTACTCTATCTAAAAAATGTAAATCAATTTAATATCTATTTTTAATGTAATTATGATATCTAAAAATTATTATTAAAAATCAAATTTTTAAGCAAAAAATCTAACAAGGATCTAGGAAAAAAAAATTAATATAATTTTTATTATCATTTGTACATCATAATTGTTAGATAGAATTGGCGCGAAATATTTAGTTTTCTTATATTTAACGATATCTCCAACGACTTGTTAAATAAAATTTATGAGATGGCGCGAAATATTAAACATATGTTATTTATGGATAAATGGAGTTATATCTTTTAAATTTTTTAACACTTGAATATTTTTTTATTAAGGATATGCATATTAATTAAAAAAATTTTAAAGTATTAAAAAAAAAAGAAGTAAATTTTTGAGGAGCATCCATCTATATAACCCGAGCTATCCATAATGGAGTTGATACCGTCTTCTAAAATTTTTTTTTTTTTTTTTTTTTTTTTTTTTTAATTTTCTAAAATTTTTTTTTTTTTTTTTTTTTTTGTTAATTAACCGTCTTCTAAAAATTACTAGTAAAATATCAATGAATTCAGGGAGTGATGATGTTAAAGAAGGCAAAAAATTTGATTTTAACCTAAACGTCAAACCTGTTGACGACGAAGTGGTTGATCAAGAGAATTGCGATTCATCTGATAAATCGAATCCGTGTTCTATCTGTCTCGAGCCTGTGGTCAATACTGATAATGATCATCGAACAATTGTAACGCTTGGATGTGACCACCAATTCCATCTTGGTAATTTTTTTTTTTTTTTTAAATATTTGTACCTTCTACAAATCAAATATTTTGTATAATTTATTTTCAATTCGCAATTAAGTACATAAAAAATTGAAACTACTCATGTGAATTAGTACCATATCCTTGATAAGTTTTGGTGTTTGATACAAGATCTAACAATATATGTATCACATGTTTTGTTTGTGTACAGATTGTATTGGCTCACATTTCAATTCAACGAACTTCATGCAATGCCCGAACTGTAGGAATGTAGAACCAGGTCAATGGCAGGTTGGAAACAGCCATTTCAATCGTGGTGAAGATGACGAAATTAACGCATATAGTGTAAATGATATTGGATTTTTCACTGATAAGGTAATTTTTATTTTGGTTTTGATCACTTGATGTTATTCAATGATTTATGTTTTTAGAGAAACGATGTTTTGTCACAGGAAATGTCCCTAGATTTACTAGTAAACGAATGCTAAAGATTTCACATGACATGATCTATGTAATTTTGTAGATTGTAAGATCGGAGTTGTGCCCTTACGGACACACTAGTCAAAACAACGATGTCGGGTAAGATTTACATTAGATTTATAATTTACATAAACACTACAAATCTGGTAAAAAAAATCAGCACTTTAACATCTCCTCTTTCAAATCATTGTAGAGGTCAACAACATTGTGTCTATGCAGAGTGTTATTTCTTCAATTGTATATCTGCTACCGAAAGGCCAGATCGTTCCAATATAAGTCGCTTTGTGAACATCCACACAAGAGAAAGTCCTGACCCTAATCCTCTTCAGTTCGAGAATCTATTCTATTTTCTTATCTCGTCAATCATAATGTTTTGGTTTTAATGGAGAATTCACGCTCTTCTCAGATGATACTATATCCCTTGTTTCCCTATATTCCTCGTCCATCTAATAGAAAGATTTTCTGGAGTGTGTTACGGCCTGGGGTGATGAAAGCTAGACATTACATTTCTCATCCATTTTACAATCATGGGTAAATTAATATAACATGTCTTCTATTTTCTTGCAATTTAAAATCATGTTTTATTTGTTGAAACCTTCAGTTTTTGTGTAGTCCCTATGGTAGCTCCAACACCTCTAATGTTGATGCACCAATGGGTGTGTCTTATGAAAGCAGTGTCACGAGGCAACTTAACTCGAATCCGTCCATTTTGGACGATTTACCTACAGTACCGGTCTCACGTCAACAACCAGCTCCTAGAAGTTCTTTGTTTACTTCATCATCTGCTTCAAACAATGTTAATTTACTACGGTGGGATAGTGAGCCTTTCTTGGAGCCCATCATCTGCTTCAAACAATGTTAATTTACTACGGTGGGATAGTGAGCCTTTCTTGGAGCCGGCACAACAAAACAGAATCGACAGTGAGTTCTATGAGACGATTTATGATTAAAAGTGAAGAATGAAGACAGAGGAAGCTACAACATTGGTGGAAATGGAGACAACATTAGTACAAGTGGCAGAAGCTGAAGTGGGTGTGGGAGTTTAATTGATAATTATATATGTCTTGTTTTTCCTTTCTCATTAAACTTTTACTTTCAGTAATTGAATTGAACTGAGTACTTTGGTTACAAGCTGGAGATAAAATTTCAAATATTTCCATGAATTTACTAAGCTTCGACCTTCCCCTAATCTCATTACTTCTCTCTAACCTGAGGGTAATAGCCTTGTTTTTGGGTATTTTCCTCATCCGTTAGAGAATTCACTTCGTTCTTCACTAGTCTTTATACATCGTCTAATCATATCCTCCTTCAGGACTCCCTTGATTTTATAAGTTCATCACTTCATAAACATATAGCTTCTTATTAGCTCCAATTACCCTTGAAGAAACCAAAAACGCACTCTTTAAGATGCATCCGGATAAATCTCCGTGACCATACAGTTTTACTGCTAGCTTCTATCAACAACATTGAGATATTGTTGATATATACCTCTTTATTCCACTAGGTTGAATCTTTCTTATACTCGGATTCTTATGACTCATCTATCAATAAACCCCATATTTGTTTTATTCCGAAAATCGAGAACCCTACTTTGGTCTCGCATTACTGTCCAATTAGTTTGTGTAATGTTAGTTTCAAGGTGATCACAAAGATCTTTGCTAAAAGATTTAACTTTAGTTATCTTCAGTTATCTCTGAAAACAAATCTGCTTTATACCTGGCCATTTAAATACGCATAATGTTCTTATTGGAGCGAGACTCCTTCATTCTCTTTGTACCAAGCGTCGGAAAAAAAAAGACATCTAGCCCTTAAATTGGACATTCTCGAGCTTTTCATAAAGTTGAGTGGCATTATCTCGACCTTATCTTCTTCATCTTGGGTTCTCTCCTCTTTGGAGACATTGGATACATAAATGCATTTCTTCTATCACTTATTCGGTTCTGATTAATGGTTTACCGGGTCCTATCATTTCGCCTTCTGGGGATTATGTCAGGAGATCTTTTATCTCTTTACCTTTATTTACTTTGCACCGAAGGGATTTCTCATCTTATTCAAAGACATTCTCATTTAGGACATATTAGCGATTTTCGTGCTTTGCAATCAGGTCCTGCAATTTCTCATCTTCTTTCGCAGATGATTCTTTGATTTTCAGTCGGGCGACAGTAGACGATGCAAGACACCTTTCTCAGGTTCTTTTTCATTATGCATTTATGTATGGACATCATATTAACTTCCAACAGCCAACGCTTACTTTTGGTAAATCGGTTCCTTCAAACTTAGCCTAGGAAATTTCCAACATTTTTGGTATGCCCATTAATAATAGCATTGGTCGCTATCTCAGTCTTCCTAACTATCGGCATTGTTCTACTTTTCAATAACTATCTCATTGATAAAGCTTCCAAAAATATTCACGACATGGAGAAAAATACTCTTATTAACTTAGTTATTTAAATTATTTCTTCTTATGCTATGTTGTGTTTTCTAATACCTATAAAGATTCTACATAACCTAAAATCTTAAATCCGTCGTTTTTGGTGGTCTAGTAAAACGGATGGCCAATACTTAGCTTGGCTCCCTTGGTATCTTCTTTGCTCAAATAAATCTAATGGAGGATTGAGCTTCCAAGAATTCCGAGATTTAGCCATTTAAACATTTCCCTTCTAGGAAAGCAAGTTTGGCGGATTTTGAACCAGCTTAAAAGTCTATTATAGCTCATGTGTTGAAAATAAAATATTATTTTAATACAAGTCTCTTATTGGTCAAGATTGGTTCTCGGTCAAGTTTTGCATGGCACAACATTCATTCTACCATTTCTAACCTTCGTGATCAATCTGCTTGGAAGATTGGTATGGTCAATCTATTAACCTTTGGGAAGATGCTTGGTTAAATACTTCCCCGCCACGCCCTCCACGACCTATTCTATATGGTACTCTTATTACTCCATCTATCCCCTCACTCTTTGATGGGCCCAAAAAGACTTTTCAGATTTCACTTAGAGAGTACTAGAAAGTAGTATAGGAGTTTAACCCGTTCAAATACCGCAAGTGCACAGTAATGCGTTAGTAATATAGAGCGGAATCCATCCACAGGAAATGCAAAGGTTACCGATTCTAATCCTAATGTTCTCCTAAGCCTAAGACTATCAAAGAGAGTTTGTTGTAAGAAAGCTATCGTAACTAAAGCGTAAAAAAAGCGGTTGTAAATCAATAAAACTAAAGGTGTTAGGGCATATGATGATTCCAGAGAATTGGTAGCAAAGATCTAACAACTATTCATGGACTAATTAAGAATTGCCTAGAACTCAGATATAAAGTCTAACTACTCCACTTTCGTGGCAGCGATTAAGATATAAAGTCTAACTACTCCACTTTCGTGGCAGCGATTACTAAGTCTGGAATCTAATAGGTTAAGACTACTATGAAGTCTAACTACTCCACTTTCGTGGCAGCGATTACTAAGTCTGGAATCTAATAGGTTAAGACTACTATGAATCAATTCCCTATTTGTGTTAAATCAAATGCTTACTAAAATCTCTGCAGGAATCTCCCAACCCCTAACTGGGGAACTACTCAAACATAGCAAGAGAACCACAACAAATCATTGTAGGTAAACTGTATTGCAATTGAAATCTCCAAGAACAAGGGTTCAGAATCAAATAGGGATTCATCTCCCCAAAACAAAGAACAAAACAAGAGAGACTCAAGAGTTCTCAAAGCGAACGTGGTGGATATGTCTAGGTCTTAGAAACTTCAGAATAAATAGATAAAAGTAGGTCGAAAACGTGCTCTTAGTAAATAACCAAACTGCCCTTCATTAACTCCACTTGGTGCAGATTTGATATGTCTTTAGTAAATCGCTCATAACTTCTACACCGTAGCTCCGATTGTGGTAATTCTACTTCAAGGTGAAATCTAACGCTTCTAGCTTTCCAATGATATATTACACGCCTTATTTGGAGTTCGGGAAGTAGGTCAAATCGATCAATATTTGGAGTTGTTCGTCTAGAATGGAAATCGCTTGTTTCGTGTCTAGATCCGATCGGATTGGAGGCAATCCGACCGGTCACGGAGCGCAGAACGGACCATTAAGTCTTCAATAAATCAGTCCGAGTGGACCAGGGTCTGTCCGACCGTTGGGG
>CM071719.1:11984376-12010902 GCA_036630335.1 Physaria fendleri | reverse complement strand
AGTATAGTGGTGTATTATTGATATTAACCATCGAGATGGTGAATGTTATTCGAAACAGATTTTGTTGATATATGAGAACCACTTTGTTTGCTGCGATTCCGAGAGACTCAATTTTAAGTTAATAATGAAAGAATGTTTTGTTTTGCATTATAAAGAAAAGAAAAACAGACCTAAATTCAAAAATAACCGAATGCTATGCTTATTCACCTAAATTAAACAACTGTAGGCACTAACTTTTTTACTAATAAATAAAAGTAGAGGAGTGTAGAATATTCCAGGCTACCAGTATATGCTAACTAATTGAATATGCTTTAATAACATTAAAGGTTTTTTTTTTAAATTAGCAAAATTTTGACCACTATTTCTTTCTTTTAAATTTTCAAGGAGAGACTTTATATTTTCTTTGTCTCTTCTTAGATTTGAAAATTGCTTCTCTTCAACGCATAGTAAATTTTCAAGGAGAGACTTTATATTTTCTTTGTCTCTTCTTAGATTTGAAAATTGCTTCTCTTCAACGCATAGTCTCACTTTTCTAGTCTTTTCCATTTTTTTACCGGCGATTCCTGAACATTAGTTCTGTCGTTGCTCTCTCACTGAAGAAAAATAAATATAAATAAATTGGATGCTATATTATTATTGCAATTTTAAAATTTGTTTTTTTTTTTTTTCTAAATTAAGCTTGAATTCCCCAGCAAATGAGGGTGGATACCTTTCTCTCTTCACAAGACGCAAATTATCATATTAATAAGAAACAATTACACCCTATGGCCTTAATCCTTTCCCAATTTTCAAAAATGGCCCTCATGTGTGCCAATTTTCAAAAATGGCCCTCATGTGTGAACAAAAAAATGAAAACACAAAAAAAAAAATTTTGGATCATTGGGTGTTATTTTTTTGGTAAAAGGCCATTGGGTGTAATTTAAGATAGGGATAAGACCATAGGGTGTAAAACTCTCTATTAATAAAGATTAATTTCTCTTTCAGGTATTAAATATTTGAATCCCTCGTCATCCCTCTTTTGTATTTTTCTTTGGATTTACATATATAGAGGATCTACCTTTGAAGATAAGAGTTTCATTTTGTAAAAAGAAATTAAAAAAAAAGGAGATAAGAGTTTATAGTGTTTTATTTTACGTCTTCCCCTGTAAGTTTCTTGATTCTAATTTCTAAGTATATGCGGTCTTTTCCAATTTGTATTGGTTCTATAGTGATCTAGTAAGAATCTTCACTTGTAGACCATTGATTTTAGGGTTTCATTTTGATCCTAACTTGGTTCACTGTCTTGATTTAACCAAGTCTGTTTAGTTTTATTGCTTTGTTAGAACTAAGATTTATTAACATAATTGTCTTTTTTTTTTTCTTTTCTTATAGTTGTCGCAAAGTTTTCTTGTGTTGGATTACATTGACTAGTTCCAAGATTAAATATTTCTTCGGCTGTTTGAATCTTTGATTGTTTTCCTTACAATACATGAACTGCTTTGATTCTCTGTCTGAATATAATTGGATTGTCACTGTTTAATTCAAATTTAAATTTTTGATTGAAAATTTACAGAGGGAATGTCAAAAGTGTAGTAGACCAGGAGCTTATAAAGAAATGTTGACGCTAGGAGAAGATCATAAGGGTAGATTTCTGACAAGCTGTAGGTCGAAGAAGCTTCGGATTCATGGCTACGAGGTTCTTGATCTAAACGCAGAACCTTGTTTGGATTGGGATGATGAAGAAACAGAAGAGGCCACTCAGGGTCTGAGTTTGAAACCTCAGGATGCAGATTATTGTTTACTGAATGTTCCTCAGCTCGTTTACGAGCTTGAGGTGGAGATACTAGCACGCGTGCCACTTTTGAGTATCCGAAACTGAAGTTACTCAATAAGAAGTTTTGTCGTTTGCTAAAGAGTGATGAGATCTTCAAGGTGAGACGAGACCGAGGTGTGCTTGAACCATCTGTGTTTATGCTGTCAAATGGCGACACGACCTGGACTGTTTTTTGATAAGGAGTTTGAGAATTCCCAGAAGCTTCCGCAACTTCCTTCTGACGTTTGCTTCCTCAACGGAGATAAAGAATCTCTTTGCGCCGGAACTGATTTGATTGTCACTGGGAGAGAAGAGAGAGGCATTGCACTGTGGCGGTATGAGCTGAAGACGAGCAAATGGTTCAAAGGTCCTTCCATGATCACACCACGAATCTTGTTCGCTTCTGCTACATGTGGAACCGTTGTGTATGTAGCTGGTGGGTTGAAAATTGATGAAAACGGGACCATGGAAGTCGTGAACAGAGTAGAGAAGTATGACTCTCTGACCAAAACTTGGACATTACTCAATGGAATGCATAAAAGGCGGAAATTATGTTCCGGATGTTACTTGCGTGGCAAGTTCTATGTTCTGGGGGGCCGCGATGAGAACGATATAAACCTAACTTGTGGAGAAAGTTATGATGAGGAAACTAACACTTGGGAACTAATACCGGACATTCTCAAAGATATGTCTTCATCTTCTGTCCAATCTCCACCCCTGATCGCCGTGGTTGGAGATGATCTTTACTCGTTGGAAACTTGGGCTAACGAGCTTCGAGTTTATGATGCAAAGGCAAAGACTTGGAAGAAGCTTGGAGATGTTCCTGTGAGAGCTAAATCTAATGGAGGATGGGGTATAGCATTTAAGTCGCTTGGAGACAAGCTGGTTGTGATTGGAGCATCAGTAGGTCCGTCTAGAGCCGAGACAATGTCGGTTTACATGTATCGTCCGTCTGCTGATCCTCAGAACAAGCTGTACTGGGTGGAGTCTAAACGATGTTGTGGTGTGAGCCTTAACCATTTTATCCTAAACTGTTGTGTAATGGTTGCTTAAGTGTCTTCGCTAGAGGACCTATGGTTTTACTTATATGGCTGTGTGTGTGTGTGATTGAATAAACGCTGTGGCGTCTCAGAAACTGTAATCGCTACTGTGAACTATCATCCGATTAGGCGTTTGGAATAGAACAGTGTGGTCTGTAATCTATATTGTGAACTATATTCTGATTCAGTGTTTGCTTAAGTGTCTTCGCTAGAGGACCTATGGTTTTACTTATATGGCTGTGTGTGTGTGTGATTGAATAAAACGCTGTGGCGTCTCAGAAACTCTAATCGCTACTGTGAACTATCATCTGATTAGGCGTTTGGAATAGAACGGAGTGGTCTGTAATCTATATTGTGAACTATATTCTGATTCAGTGTTTGCATCTTGAATTTTTAGTAAATGCTTGTGAATATTGTGAACTATATTCTGATTCAGTGTTTGCATCTTGAATTTTTAGTAAATGCTTGTGATTGCTCATTTTGTTGTATAACTTAAGCAGAGCCGGTCACTAGCTCAAGCACGTGAAGCAGCCTTAAAATCTTTATGTATTTAATCGGTGGATTTATGAAATATCTAGTAGTTTAGTGGTAAGTACCCTAGCTCTTCACTGGGAGGTGGTAGAATTAAACTCTTGAAACCAAAAGACTGTTGAATCGAAGGATTCCATAAGGCAACACGATCCATAGTAGCTTGACGATTCTGTATAGCAAGCCATAGAACAAATGCAAATTTAGGTGTTTGTTGTTTAAACCAGACACAGTGATGCCAAGCAACCGTGTCAGCACTATGTCAGACTAGATCAAGAGTGATACTGGAGTTGAAAGAAGGTTTAAATTGGTCAGGAGAGTGCATCCACTTGTGTACATGATGCCCCACCATACCCAATTCTCTAAGACACTGTAAAGAGTTAGCAACCTATTGGAGTAGCTCTGATCTCTGCCTTCGTCTACAGCTCAAAACAGCTGCATAAATTGTAGCGTTATTTGCAACACCAAGATCAATGACACCACGAGATCTCGTCAAATCATGAAGCGTACCAAGTGAATGTCAATTACCAAACCAGAACGACATTGTCATCTCATCCTCTACCTCAACACGATGCATAGCATAAGAAATAGGCCTTTATGTTAGAATTTTCTTCCACATCCAAGAGCCAAAATTGTGTTTTCAGGAACATACCACAACGTATGCTGCTTAATTAGATATGATCCAATCAACCCAAACTGTCTGTTGACGTTTTCTCAAGAAACAACACGCCGTTTTGTCTGTATATTATTAGAATGCAGGACGTTTTACGTGCAAGGTTACGGAGAGTATGGGCGTGTCACGTGTGACGGCGTCTCCAATCGCTGCTCTTCGGTGCCGATCAATTTCTAGAGAAATCTGATTTCTCTTCCGCTCAGCTTCGGTGCCGATCAATTTCTAGAGAAATCTGATTTCTCTTCCGCTCAGATCCTTGGGCTTCGGCTTCTAGGTTTCCTTGATTCTCGCTCTGTTACTGACACCGATCGTGATTTTATCGGTCCCATCCGCCGCGAAGTTTCCTCTAAGGTCGATTTAGCTTTGGAAGGCCTCGTGTCAGATTCAGACAGGTACCCCAAGTTTTTCCGCCTTAATAGCCTCTTTGATTTACAAGCATTTTTGTTCTATTTTTACTTGCTGAGCTGATTGGAGTCTTATGAGTGTGGCTTGAGTTTTTGGATATTGAAACCTGATCTTTGAATGGAATTAAGATGAAATGTATATTCAACTTCGACTCTCTAAATTTTAGAATTTGTTCACTTGTTACTTACTGAAATCCAAAGTTATATTGTCTACACTTGAAGAAATTTTTGGAGTACCCTTATATGGTGTGTTTCTTGATTTATCCAGGCTGGCATTTGAACTTGCAAAGACAGCTTCAGGTCCTATTTTTGGCAGCAAAGATGGATTTGATGTGGAAAAAATTAAGCAGTCGAAACATTTTGGTTTTCATCTCAGTCAATCTAATGGAAAGGGTGTTAAACCAATGGTATGACATAGTGCCCTTGTAAACAGCTTCATTTCTTGAAAATGCTACCAGTTATATGTCCTTGCTTCTTGTTTCTACTATGCTTTCTATAAGCATTACTGCAATACTTTATTTAAGGATCACCTACTCTCCAACATAGAGCTTTCTTGTTTCAGGAAGAACGACAGGATGCAGATAAGTTGCTTCCCAAAGCACCAAAGTCAATGATGCAAGCCAAACTGACATCATTGTATGGAGACAGCCTGGGTAAACCAGATAATCAACGCAGAACTTCAATGAACAATCTTGAACGTGCTTCTGATGATTGTGTGCGTCTCCAATCGCTGCTCTTCGGTGCCGATCAATTTCTAGAGAAATCTGATTTCTCTTCCGCTCAGGTCCTTGGGCTTCGGCTTCTAGGTTTCCTTGATTCTCGCTCTGTTACCGATACCGATCGTGATTTTATCAGTCCCATCCGCCGCGAAGTTTCCTCTAAGGTCGATTTAGCTTTGGAAGGCCTAGTGTCAGATTCAGACCGGTACCCCAAGTTTTTCCGCCTTGATAGCCTCTTTGATTTACAAGCATTTTTGTTCTATTTTTACCTGCTGAGCTGATTGGAGTCTTATTAGTGTGGCTTAAGTTTTTGGATATGGAAAACTGATCTTTGAATGGAATGAAGATGAAATGTATATTCAACTTCGACTCTCTAAATTTTAGAATTTGTTCACTAGTTACTTACTGAAATCCAAAGTTGGTTTGAAGATTAGTGATCATCAATATTGTCTACATTTGAAGAAATTTTTGGAGTACCCTTTTATGGTGTGTTTCTTGATTTATCCAGGCTAGCATTTGAACTTGCAAAGACAACTTCAGGTCCTATTTTTGGCAGCAAAGATGGATTTGATGTGGAAAAAATTAAGCAGTCGAAACATTTTGGTTTTCATCTCAGTCAATCTATTGGAAAGGGTGTTAAACCAATGGTAATGGCGTAGTACCCTTGTAAACAGCTTTCATTTCTTGAAAATGCTACCAGTTATATGTCCTTGCTTCCGGTTTCTACTATGCTTTCTATAAGCATTACTGCAATACTTTATTTAAGGATCACCTACTCTCCAACATAGAGCTTTCTTGTTTCAGGAAGAACGACAGGATGCAGATAAGTTGCTTCCCAAAGCACCAAAGTCAATGATGCAAACCAAACTGACATCATTGTATGGAGACAGCATGGGTAAACCAGATAATCAACGCAGAACTTCAATGAACAATCTTGAACGTGCTTCTGATGATTGTGTTGGGTAAACCAGATAATCAACGCAGAACTTCAATGAACAATCTTGAACGTGCTTCTGATGATTGTGTCATTGCCGAGAGAAGTCATGGATTTGGTTGTGGAACAAAGAGAAGTCATGCAGAAACCAGTGGCCTCACAAGCAATGGGGAAATAAAGACAGATGGAGCTGCTAATGGATTTGTATCCGCCAAAATAAAACTGGTATATTTATCTATGTCTGTTACTTCTCTTAGAGTCATCTACTTTGCAGAGTCTAATCTTTCAAGCTCTGCTTTCTTACCCTTTGCAAATGTTGACAACCATATCTTTTGCTTTAGGAAATGGATGTAAGGCAAAGACGAGGATCAACTGAGTCACCAAATTTATCCCTTTCTCCAAAGAATGACAATAATGCTTTAGGTAGGGGCTATGGTTCAAGATCTGCTGGACTAAGACGTGGATACCGTGGTAACTTTGTCCCTCCTGTTAAATCTAATGGAAATAATGCTGGCAACTTGATGTCTCGTATTGGTGGAAAGACTGACGATGCACTGGATGACTCAACCAGGACGTGGTGAGTTGCGTAACTTCTTAATTTTTGATTCAAGATCCTTAGCAAAATTGAAAGCTCATGCACCCTTTCAATCCTCTTCCTACAATTAATATGCTTATTTTCTGTTTTTCTTGTAACTAGCTCTTGATTTTCATAATCTCTGCCCTTCTATAGCTAAGTGTCTATATTAACATTGCTTTTGTACTTATTTCACATTGAATCACTATGGAAAGTGAATCAACAATGGTGCAGGCAGGTCAATAGGGCTAGAAAATCAATTCATATGTTTAAAGTATTCCTGCTTCTTCATTTGCTTGTGGTTTACCTGCAAATTTAACGATCAAACGAGTGTAAATGCAGATTGGCGAAGGTGAAAAGCTAGTGAGGGCCCTTTTTGGAGTTGCTAGTTGCCGTCAGCCTGCAGTAATATTTGTCGATGAAATAGATTCTCTATTATCTCAGGTTTGTTGTAATCTCTTAAAACTTTAAATGTTGATAAACCCTTAAACCTATCAGTCAAGACCTGAAAAAAATTGCAAAAGGTTCAGTGAAGAGAATTCTGGCATGTATTAACATTTTTGGTTTCCTTATTTAACATTCTATAAAAGAAACAAACTTTCATCCTTCTCCACAGCGTAAGTCAGATGGTGAACATGAATCCAGTAGAAGACTCAAGACACAAGTCTTGATTGAAATGGAAGGTTTTGACAGTGGGAGCGAGCAAATTCTCCTTATAGGTATAAAATGTGAACAGTTATGTTTGAGTTTTGGGAGATTCTGTGGGTTTAGTAACTGTATGGTGCTTATTGATTTTGTATGATTAGGAGCAACAAATAGACCCCAAGAGCTCGATGAAGCAGCAAGAAGACGGCTAACTAAGAGACTCTACATTCCTCTTCCTTCATCTGGTAATGATTGATGCACACTTTTTTCGTGTCATTCTTTCATTCTTTTTCCTTCATCTGGTAATGATTGATGCACACTTTTTTCGTGTCATTCTTTAGTTTTCCTTAAGTTATACTATCTTGACATAATTCTCTTTTCTAATTGAAGAAGCAAGAGCATGGATTATCCAGAATCTCCTAAAGAAAGATGGGTTGTTTACTCTGTCTGATGATGATATGAACATCATATGCAACCTAACTGAAGGTAAATTTATCGTAGGAACTTCAGAAACATTTGTGGAGTTTGGATCTTTAAAGTACAAAGAACACAACCCAGAAATGCCGTAGGAACTTCAGAAACATTTGTGGAGTTTGGATCTTTAAAGTACAAAGAACACAACCCAGAAATGCAAATGCATATTCTACGAGCACAACCAGGTTAATTTATCTATAATATTCACTACAGGGTACTCAGGATCAGATATGAAGAACCTGGTGAAAGATGCAACTATGGGTCCATTAAGAGAAGCTCTTAAACGAGGGATAGATATAACTAACCTGACAAAAGATGACATCCGTCCTGTAAATCTTCAGGTAAATAAAATAAAAATTAAGGAGTTTTTTTTTTTGTGGTAATATCATATTTCGGGTTAAATTTAAAATTATTTTACTGTTATGCTAACAATGTGAATTCACAGACATGTAAACTAAAAGACCTTATTGTTTCTGTTTCATATGCAGGATTTTAAAGACGCATTGCAAGAAGTAAGGCCTTCTGTTTCTCAGAACGAACTTGGAATCTACGAAAATTGGAACAATCAGTTTGGTAGTTTGAGCATCTAAGGCTGAAATAGGTGAGTTATAAAAACAATCCTATAATATATTGGAGCTAAGCTTCTTTTGTTTTCTGGGATATACATATTGAGTATATATCACAGGTATAAGATTTACACCAATGTTGGAGCTAAGCTTCTTTTGTTTTCTGGGATATACATATTGAGTATATATCACAGGTATAAGATTTACACCAATGCTTGTATGAAACTTACCTATACTTGTTATTTTCTTTTGTAGTGTGCTTATGCGATTTACTTGTTTCAGGAGACTTATGTACTCGAGACTCCTAGATTATTCATCGATTTCAATTGGATGCTAGTCTAATCATATGTCTGTATGAAAAAAGGGAAAATATGTAAACAAGAAGTGAATCAGAAGGAATAATAATCTAACTTTTTACAGCCACAAAAAAGGGAAAATATGTAAACAAGAAGTGAATCAGAAGGAATAATAATCTAACTTTTTACAGCCACTTTTTTTAATAGCTCCAACTATCTCCCTCTCGAATCTAATTCCTGTTAAGACAGCCTCATTCCCCTAAGCTGATAATGCTTTCTCAGATTTGGTTGAACATTACGCCTTATTTTCTTTCATATAAGTGTTCGTGACTTATCCTAAGTGGGAGCCATTTGAGATTAAAATGATTATCAAAGCGAGTGGAATCGTGGAGCCATTTGTCATTTTAGGACAATTTGTTTCTCCTTGCACAATAAAAAAACACGCACAGTAGCTCTGATCATTTTGTAGCTCTGTTTATAGTCATCCATTCTCTCCGTATTCTTCTACATAAATGAGTATCAAATCTCTCACAAATACAGACACACAAACTCACACATCAGACACGATACAAACAAACAAGAGTAGTCGCTTATTCGGCAGAGCTTCTTCGCTCTTTTTGCTTTGCCTTAAGACCATACATACTCTCTCATCCTTTCTTACTAAAAACATACACTTGAACCCAACTCTTCACTAAATCCCAATAGCTTACGCTCTTATGGTTATACATATATATATAAAGATAGATTTCAGACAAAACCTCCTGCTTCTCAATGTGGCATTGCAAGGTTGATCGATTCACCTTATGCAGAACCAGCTTGTTCGCAGAGGTCTAGCAGATCCAATGTCTGCAAAAAATCACCATCATGTCTCAATAAAGATCTATTTGCACAGGGTCATTACCTATCGACTTGCTTCTACATTACCTTAAAGGATTTACTTACAGATTATCATTTCATATGATGAAACACAATATAGACTCTATGCTTTTAAGAAATTTAAGATCAAGATGAGTTTAGGTGTCTTCTATAATATGACAGTAATATGAAAGCCATTCAATCATTTTTATGCACTTATTTTTCTTGTTTTTGACATTCACCAAAACGTATATAGACACATACCTCGGGAACAGAGAGCTCAAGGCGGAATTTGGGACCATCATAGTGGTGAAGAACTGGCCTGAAGGAGTCTTCTTCCAAGGCTTTGCAGATTTTCCTCACCCTGATCCTTACCTGTTACGATTTAGGAGAATGAAGTTGAATTGGTACAAGATATCAAAATGAAAAGCAAAACAACCAATATCAATGTGATTTAGGTTTCACCTGAGCCGGAAACCTCGACTCTCCTTTGCACTTTTTATCTTCCCAAGCAGTAGCATCAATATTAGTACCTCCAAAAGTTGTTGCCTAAACCAGGAATCAAGTGGTGAATTAATTCGCGCATCAATTTTAAGTTAATGGTAGAATCAAAACCATTTTTATGACAGAAGAAGAAGCACAAGAACAAACCTCAAAGATACCATGAAGCTGGTGAGTGGTGTAGTTGTAAAGAAACAGGGGCAATCCAGGTGTTATTGCTCGCACAGAGTCTCTGTATCGTGGAGGTAAACCTGACAAATCACACAACATTTGTATATAAATAAAAAAAAAAGAGGGAAGCTTGGTTAAACCAAGCAAAAGATTTACTTTTGTATACTGGAAATTACCAAAGAGGTGGCGTTTCATGTCTTCCTGCATGGTATCATTGTTACAAACAAAGATGTAACCACCAAGAACTTCGTTCCTTGGAAGCGTCTCCGATGCAGGCAGGGTTTTGAATCTCTTATCAGCAACCAAATTTCCATTTCCATGATCATTATTATTGTTGTGTTTGTTGTTGCTGAGCTCCTTGTTAGCAACAACATTGCCACTATACTTGTTAACTTTCGTGTTGCCAGCACTCTTGAAGTCATTCTTGGGGAAAACGGTGTTCATATTGTAAACATTGCTGCTCTGCATCGAAGTCTTCCCCATGCCTTCTCCATATTTACCATCCAAGTTCAACATGTTGAAGTTAAGATTGTTCTCCTGGAAACTAAATTTGTCACTTGGCCTGAACTCAGTATAAAAAAAAGGATAAAAATAGGAACTAGAGAGATAGAGAGACCTTTTCTTCTTCGTTAGCTCGAAATCAGGCGGACGAGAGGATGAGAAACCGAAGAAGGAAACACGTCACAGAGAATGAGAAAGAGAGATGTGAATGGCTGGATCTGTGAGATTTATTAGCTAGTTTTTACGCAAATAACCCTCATTTTCTGAACTAATTACGTTATTTTGCCATTGCCTTATCAAACACATGTCATCCATCTAGTAGCTTTCAAGTTTGAAAGCTCAACTTTGGCTCACTCATCCTCGGCCGTCCGATTATAGTTGACAATTTTTTTATTTTAAAATATCTTCAAATTTTTGTAAAACTGCAGTACAAGATTTTTTTTGTTTTTTTTTTTTTTGGTCATGAGCAGGAGAAGATATTTTTAGAGACCGGTTCAATGTTGATGAATGGATCATCACTCATGTAGGAGTATTATCAAATTTTTTTTGTTTTTTTTTTTTTTGGTCATGAGCAGGAGAAGATATTTTTAGAGACCGGTTCAATGTTGATGAATGGATCATCACTCATGTAGGAGTATTATCAAATACAAGAAACCGGATTCGTACGAGTTTACTTTGAAAATAATATTATTATTTAAAAGTTTGAAAAATCATAAAGGAAACAAAAGTGTGAGTCACTTGTTTTGTGGAAGATCCAAAGTTGTTATCAATAAATTTTTTTTTTTTTTTTTTGTGTTTTAATGTTAAGAAATCAATAATGTATTTACGAGACTAAGAATAATACATTAAACTTGTAGAATAAATAACCAGCTAAACCAGTAATTATAGTGATAGTTCGTATTATAGTGATAGTTATAGTGATAGTTATCAAACCCCACAATAATCTGAAAGATATCGGAACACCAAAACCACAAAGAAAGAAAGTAGAGCTAATTGCGAGAGTTCCTCAATTGAAGACCATTAATAAACTTTTTTTTATAGGTTGGAGGTAACAGGTTCGAGGGACGCCTGGGGAGGGGACCATATTACATGTTCTGGACCCCAGCCCGGATTAGTCTGGTTGGCAAAGCCATCCAGGATACCGGTTAATCCAAAAAAAAGCCATCCAGGATACCGGTTAATCCAAAAATAATAATAATTATTATTATATTTACGTTTTTAAAATTATTAATTATTTATATTTCAATTTTTAATTCTTTAAAACCACCAAAATCTCAAAATAATCTTTTTTAGTAAATTTAATTATTTTTAATGGCATTCACATGTAATAATATAAAAAATAAAGCCCTTTTATAATTCGCACTTTTCATTAAGTGATATGGAAGGAAAACAGCCTCAAAAATCCTAGACAATATCTATTCTAATGAGGAAACATACTACCCAAATATAACACTCATGATTTTGTATGGCTAAACACGGCTTCTATTTACATCGTCATATCTAAATATATACTCCGTCATAATATAAAACTGTTGATAGCATTGATTAACAGATCTAGACTTAAGAGAAGATTAAATCGTTAAGTGATAACGGATTAATCCGTCGTTTTGATAAAACAAAATAATAATAAAAATTATATGTATAGCAAATGGGCACACACAAACCCAACAACTTCTCTAATCAAACTGGCCCAGTCAAAAATAACCAGTTTTGATAAACTCCCAACAACTTCTCTAATCAAACTGGCCCAGTCAAAAATAACCAGTTTTGATAAACTCGATTTTCTCCCAAACTAACAGCAAAATTAGGGATCATCACAAATCGATTTATTCGGTCTCTTAATCTCTCTATTTTACTTTCAACCTTCAAACCTTGGCTTTTTGATTCAAAGAACCCTAAAAGAAAAAATGTTCTTCATTGCATCGATTCGCCTCCATTCAATTGTTCGCATTCTTTTCCATGAAATTAATCGGAAAATATTTTCTTCCTTCTCCAATTTCCTGTTAAAAGGAAAGTAATTTGGGTACTGTATAATTTTCACCTACTCAAGAGGCATTGTTTAGTGTTTACGATAGCATTTTGGAGAGTGAAGCTCAGTTTGGGTATGGTGACCTCCGCGGGAAGAAGAGGAGGATTACAGTGGGGTTAGACCTGGTGGAGGGAGAATTATGACGAGACTAGCGGTATCTAAAATGCATGTTGGTTTTTTGTTGGGTAAAGGTGGGAAGATTATTGAGTAGATGATTAAAACTAAGACTCGTATTAGGATTCTAGGGAGAATCTAACTTACCTAGTTGTGTTTCACTCTCTGAAGAGATTGTTTATGTCTGAAAATTGTTATTTTAAGAAGTTTAAGAAGTGAAATGGTGAATCTGATTATTGATGTTCTGTTATATTGTTAGTGTGTCTAGATTATCTCCATGATTCTGAGTTTGAGGTTGTTTAAGGTATTAAAATCCAATGTGTTAGTGTGTCTAGATTATCTCCATGATTCTGAGTTTGAGGTTGTTTAAGGTATTAAAATCCAATGTTATTCTTTGGAGTTCACAAGTCTAAAAAAATATTAGTTTGTTCACTTCCTATCCGATGTCAATTAGAATCACAAAGGATGATGAAATCCAATTTTGCTATGTCGATTTTGGGGAAAATCAAGTTTATCAAAACTCGTCGTTTTTGATTGGAGAAGTTGTTTTGTTTGTGTATGTCCCATTTGCTATATATATATATATATAATATCAAAACGACGACGTCGTTTTTGGTTAATCTGTCATTACTTAACGGTTTAATCATATGTTAAGTTTAAATACGTTAGTGAACGCTGATTAATCAAAATCAATGGTTTTATATCCTGACAAAGTATATGTCCAGGTATGACGATGTAAACTAAAGCCGTGCCTGGGTATAAGTATATGTCCAGGTATGACGATGTAAACTAAAGCCGTGCCTGGGTATGCGAGAGCAAGGGTGTTATATTTGGGTAATAGATTTTCTCATTAGATTTTCTTCCCATGATATGGAGGGTCTAGTTCTAATTAGTGTACTTTTTTCTAATGAACATCTAAGATGGTTCTTCACTTACTCCACAGTGACTCGAACCTGTGATTTATTGGGAACATGTGAGGTGCGCTACCTCTTTATATCTATGCCACACCTCATTTTCTCCAACTAGTGTGTTTATTGCCATTTCCCACGTATACTTTTTACGAAATGAATTTTCATACATGTATTTGTTTTAAGTGCGAATACCAACATTAATTTAAGTTAATTTCAGATTACATATACGATCTAACTAAATTGAGCCAAACTCTAAATTTGGTTCAATTTAGTTTTTAAAATCTTCAATTATTTCTATTACACACTCATCGATTCATCTAAATGTGTGCATCCATCGACTATGAAACAACATACCATTCAAAAATTAAGATTTTTTTTAGACATTCTGCAAAATTTTTGGAAACTAAGGGGGTGTTATTTGTTTGTGATTTTTAAAGATTTATAAGTTTTTAAAAGTTTAGTGTAATTGGTTTGTGATTTGTAAACACTCTACTAAAANNNNTCATTAAAAGTGTTGTGTTATTGGATAAAAATGATTTTTAAACACTTTTCAATTGTATTAAAGTTTAGTGTTATTGGTTTGTGATTTTTTTAAAATTTTATTCTTGTTAAACAACTTCGAGCGACTTTCAAAATATCACATGTTTAGGTGATATTTTAGGATTATGAGAATCACTTTACATTTCCTCCTAGTTCTTAGACTTTCAAAATATCACATGTTTAGGTGATATTTTAGGATTATGAGAATCACTTTACATTTCCTCCTAGTTCTTACACCCTCTAAAATCAAATTTTATATTTCATTAAAGTCTATCTGCATCACATTTTATAATTCATCTCCTCCAATCAACACCATCACCAATACGAAGAGAATCTCTGAAAATAAATTATCATCAAACAATATAACTATGCAATGAAGTAATAAACATACATGCTGAAAAAATTATCATCAAACAATATAGCTAATATGAAAGGATGAATAAAACGTACATGACCAATTGACTACCAAACAATCAAACACATACATATGACCATCCAACAATTAAAATAATCAAACAAAATTTGGCTCTAATTAAATATAGTTTAAATTATGAATAATTCAAAGAAAATAATTTTATCAGCCCTATATAGAAAATGTGACTTCAACAATAAGAACACATAAATCAACAAACAATCATAAAAATATATTTTAACATTAACATCGTATTATGCATGTGACTTTTTTACGTATTTTTTTTTAAAAAAATTGTATTGATATGTGTTTTTCACCATAAAAATGATGAACTATGTTAATTTTATTCATATTATATGTTAATTGTATTGAAGACGGGTAAAAAATTAAGGAGTGTTTCCATAAAATTTGATACACACTTTTAGAATACTTCTAAATACTCGAGATATTTTGAGATATTCTTTCATAATCTCTTAAAATATTATGTTATATTTCAAGACACTCTTTTACACTCTTGTAAACTCTTTAAAAATATTAGTTTCTATAAATCTTTAAAAGTTATCAAAAATATTTAAAAATCATAAACCAATAACACCCCCTAAATTAAACCAAATTTAGGATTTGGCTCAAATGTAATCTGAAATTAACTTAAGTTCATATTCTTACTTAGACACTAAATTAAACCAAATTTAGGATTTGGCTCAAATGTAATCTGAAATTAACTTAAGTTCATATTCTTACTTAGACAAATACATGTATGAAAATTCATTTCGTGAAAAGTGCATGCGGGAAACGACAGTTCTCCCAGCAAACTAATGTTTGTTTTATGACTTTAATAATGGACTAGATTTCTCCCGTGCGATTGCACGAGATTTATATTTTCTTAAAAACTAAAATGTATTATTTTAATTATTAATATAAAATCATGCATATTTTTTTAATTTATTATTGTTATATTTTTGTCACAAAATTACTAATATTTGATAAATTTGAGAGTTTTCTGAAAATATATATAATTTTTTCCTTTCTGACATAAAAAAAATTCGGTTTTCTTTGGAAAAAAAAATAGCCAATCAATGCTTTTTATAGTTTTCCAAAAAATTGATTTTTTAAAAAGATTATATTTTTTCTATTAACATGTATCTATAAAAAGGATTACTCGTTAAAAGTTTATGTGGAATAATACAACGATTATTTAAATAAATTCATATAATTTAATGATAGATATGAAAAAATTACGGCAAAAAGGAACTCTTAGATTATAAAAAACAATATCCAATCAATTATTTTATTAATAATAATAGAAAAAATAATTTAAATAAAAATTGTAATTTTGTTTTTTGTTAATATATTAATATAAATAGTACGATTCTGATTTTTAATACATATATGTCTATTTTCTTTCCTGTTACGAATTTTATTAATATATATTCAAATATCGGTAATAATTATATTATTATCTCTTTAAAAGACCTATTAATTAATGACAAATACCGTAATATTCTAATAAAATGAAGATTTCTTTGAACTTCACAAATAATACTTATTGTATTATCTTAAAAGTGGGTCCAATAATGCAGGCCCAGTCCATTTTCCACATACGTGGTTTGGTTGCTTTACCAGCTTCACTTGAGATTGATTATTTGATTAAGGTTTGTTTCTCCATTTGATATATCCATCCAAATGATTCATTTAAATGATTCATTCAAATGGTTCATTTAGATGACTATGTTTTGTTTGTTAAACAACAAATTTTAATCATACTCATTGGGGCATTAATCTCCAATGAATTTATTAGAAGAACATTTAGTCTCACTAACCTCATATAAGTCTCATATAATCTTAATATAATATATAATCTTAATATAATCTTAATAATAATGAGTATACAATTTTACCTTTAATGAGACTTTCCTTTTCTAACTTTTTTATACTTATTCTATATATTTCTGACAAATCTGTTTTATAATTAGTGGAAAAATTTTAATCTGTAAGTTTCCATTTTTTTCGATATTATTATTCTCTATATCTTCAAAAGCTTGATTTTTTGAAGTCTCAAAGAAAAAAAAAACCTGCACGACACATTATTCATCTTCTCCTCTTCTCCCTTTTTTTTTTTTTAATTCAACCAAGCAAACAACATCTTTGATATAGGTTTCTTTAATTTTTATTCCAACTATTATTTCTAGTTTAGTGATTTTGTTATAGTATGGGTGTGAAATTTACTAGATTTTTTTTGTTTGTTTCAAGTTTCTTGTCTACTGATATTATTTTATTTTTTTGTCATTTTCACAGATAGATGGATCGGAGTCACTATATTGTGATCCATTTTGAATATGATGGACATTATGAAAAGGATGGAGATTCTGAATCTAAAAAAAAAAAAACATGCACGACACATTATTCATCTTCTCCTCTTCTCCCTTTTTTTTTTTTATTCAACCAAGCAAGCAACATCTTTGACATAGGTTTCTTTAATTTTTATTCCAACTATTATTTCTAGTTTAGTGATTTTGTTATAGTATGGGTGTGAAATTTACTAGATTTTTTTTTTGTTTCAAGTTTCTTGTCTATTAATATTATTTTATTTTATTGTCGTTTTCACAGATAGATGGATCAGAGTCACTATATTGTGATCCATTTTGAATATGATGGACATTATGAAAAGGATGAAGATTCTAAATCTTTTAAATGGGTTGGAAGAGAAAATCAAATTCATACAGCTGTGATGAATTTCTCGGTCTCTATGGAGGAGGTCTCTATGCTATGTTGGTTGATAAAATAAGCAGAAAGATTATGGTAAATCAAGCAATCAACAAACTGAAATTAAGTTATATTCTGTTGGGATTGGAGCATAAGAAACCGTCATATATATTGGATGATGAATCAGTTCTTGGTTATCTTATGGATGTGAATAAAGAGCAACGCAGAAGTGTTTTAAATTGTCGAACGTATCGAAGAAGTACAACCGATTCAGAATTGTGAAGTTGATAATAAAGAGGTTGGTATTCTCGACACTAATTATGATATACCTGATGATGTTGAGCATACACTTGAAGAGGAAACAACTGTTCCTAATCATGGATGGGAAGATGGGTTGAGTTTGAGTATAGGTGATGAATTTAAAAATAAGAAAGAGGTGCAAACTTTAGTTGAAAAGGCTTCCAATTTGCAATGTTTTGATTTCTACGTTGATAAGTCAACTTCGTTATTATATGTGGTGAAACATCAGCAGTAGAAAGAAGGTTGTAAATGGTTTTTACGTGCTGCAAAGCTCAAAGATTCGAAAGAAGGTTGTAAATGGTTTTTACGTGCTGCAAAGCTCAAAGATTCAAAGATCTTCTCTATTAGAACTTACAACAAGATACATACTTGTTCTCGAGCCACTGCAAGTACAAGAAAGAAAAGAAGAAATGGTACGTCACAAATGGTTGCATCTCTTTTACATGAAGAATATCAAAGTTAATGTAATACCACCAGCCCAAATTTTTTTATCAGCATGGTACAAGGAAAACTCGGTGTTAAAGTTTTATACTCTACTGCTTATAGAGGGAAGAAACATGCGATTAATGAAGGATGGGGTAATCCAGAGGAGAGTAATCAAATTTTGTTCTCCTATTTGTTTATGTTAGAGCAGCAAAATCCCGGTACGATAACACGTGTGGAGTTAGATGATAATCAGAGGTTTAAGTACCTATTCATTGCATTAAGAGCTTCTATTGATGGTTTTGTGCTAATGAGAAAAGTTATTATTGTTGATGCAACGTTTTTGAAAAATAAATATGGTGGAGTATTGATTGTTATCAACTTTTGTTCTCTTATTTGTTTATGTTAGAGCAGAAGAATCCCGGTACGATAACACGTGTGGAGTTAGATGATAATCAGAGGTTTAAGTACCTATTCATCGCACTAAGAGCTTCTATTGAGGATTTTGCGCTAATGAGAAAAGTTATTATTGTTGATGCAACGTTTTTGAAAAATAAATATGGCGGAGTATTGATTGTTGCTACAGCTCAGGATGCAAACCGTCACCACTACCCAATTGCATTTGGTGTTTTCGGCTGGTGAGTATCTTGATAAAAGTGTTGATGTGCGTAAATGGGCTAAATGTTATTTTCCAGGAAAACGATACGATATATACACCATCAATAGCGCTGAGTCTTTGAATTCAGTTTTTAAAGAAGTAAGGAAGTATTCTCTTTTACCGCTGCTTGATGGTATAGTGGGAAAAATGTCTGAATGGTTTGCCAGACATCGAAAAAGTGCAATAGAGTTAATGGTGAAAAAGATGCAAGTTGGTTGTGGTTTATGGAAACGCTGAAAACAATTGTACGTGATGATCCTGAATTGGTTTTTGTTTCAGACAGAAATTCAAGCATAATCAAAGCTATAAGTGAAGTCTTTGAGAAAGCTCAACATAGGTATTATATTTTCCATTTATCTCAAAATGTGAAAACTCAAGTTCGCTATACGAAGAGGGTTAACAAGGAATCTATTGCAGAGAGATTTAGAAATTGTGCTCAAGCATATACAAAGTTTGAGTTCAATATGTTTTTTGTTTGTTAATATTGGTACATGTTTTTTTATGGTTTGTTGTTTGTTAATATTGGTACAGGTTTTTTTTTAGATAAGATTGTAAATATCATATATATGAAAAGGTTTAGTTACATGAATGACACTTTTAACAAAAACTGTCCCTGCCAAAAAAAGAAATAAAAAACAGGGATGAGTACAAATTGACCCTTGAAAGTCTAAAGTGTTATATCCATAGCTGCATCAAAGATTTGAACCGACGTCTCGAGCTATTAGCGGTTCTAACATTTCGAATCTCCTTTTGAACCTCCCTATACACCGTTTGTGGCGGTATTCGGATCTGATTATGGAGGAGATTATTTCTTTGCCTCGATGTCGCATAGACAATAGCTTGACCAATTATTTTCCGCAGAATCGAAGGTGCATTTGGTGTAGATATGTCGCATAGACAATAGCTTGACCAATTATTTTCCGCAGAATCGAAGGTGCATTTGGTGTAGATTTCTTAAGCCAGCTTAACACCTCTTGCTAAGTAAGCAAGTCGGACATGCTCTCTCCTATTCTTAAGCAAGCCACATTCCATAGATGCCTAACATAGGCACAATCAACAAATAGATGATCCATTGTCTCATTAACCCTGTTGCATAAGAGACAAGTTCCTGAAATATTCATTCCCCAGGTTATAAGACGATTTTTTGTAGGCAATCTGTCTAGCGTTATCAGCCAACAAAGGAAAACATGTTTTGCAATTGCTCCTTTGAACCATACACATTCAAACCAGTTGACCTCATTCTCCATTGGATTCAATGCTGACCTCATTCTCCATTGGATTCAATGCTTTCCAAGTTTTACCTGATTTGAAGACTTCTAGCAATTCTCCATTTACACACCACTTGTAGCAGTCGGAGATTGTACCTTGTAGTGGCAAAGGGATTGTTGTTAGATGAATTTGCGGTTGTAGAGCATGATCTGATCTTGGTGATGAAATGTTCCATTGTCCTCTAGAACACACTTCATGAACTGTTGCATTTCTACGGATTTGCATCATTGATGGACCAGCCTCTCCAATGAACTCAATTAACTGTCCAAATGGAGTCCAAAAGTCAAACCAGAAACTGGCTCTCTTACCATCTCCCAGGTTACATCACAGAAATTTTGATGCAGTAGGGCGCAAATTTAATAACCTTTGCCATATCCAAGAGTCAGTTTGGCGAGGACTCATGCTCTAAAATGATTGGTGTTACAGTTTGTGATGACGGTACCAAGAGGCTAATAGAGACTCATTTTTAGCATAAAGCATCCAGATTAGCCTTAGAGAGAGAGTTGTGTTCCACAATATAAAATTTTTAATACCTAGACCCTCTTCTTTTTATGAAGGCACACTGTAGACCAAGCAACCTTATGACATCCCTTTTTTCAAAATCTCCAGCCCAAAGGAATCTTGCACACATTGTTTCGATTTCTTTTAAACATCCTTTAGGTAAGACGAATGTGGATATCCAGAAAAGAACTGTTCCCGTGATGACAGAGTTAATTGTGCTCTACCCGCTGCAGATAACGTTTTAACAGCCCAAATGCGGAATTTCCTTGCTAGTTTGTCAATCAGTGGAGCATACTCTGATATGGTCAGCTTTCTAGGCATCAGAGGCAGTCCCAACTAACGAACCGGGAATGGGCCTTTAGAGAAACCAAATCTGTTAATAGCAATGGTTTCTTTTGGGCTCAACTCGGAGTAAAATAATTCAGCTTTTTGCTGGTTCATTTGTAGACCTGACCAAGATCCAAAATCGTTAAGAGTTTCAATAATCCCATGAAGCGAGTTTGAACTTCCATAACAAAAATATCATCACATCATCTGCGAACATGAAGGATGATATATGCAAAGCTTCAGTCCTCGGATGAAAACCAATCTGCCCCAAGGAGAACCTGTAATGGAGTAGTTTGGTGAAAACTTCCATCGCCAAAACAAAGAGGTAGGGTGACATTGCATCTCCCTGTCTAAGTCCTCTTGTGCTTCTGAAATAGCCACTTGGTACTCCATTAACTACCACTGACACTTGGTACTCCATTAACTACCACTGAAAACGAGGTTGTATTCACACACTCAGGATCCAATTTACGAACCTATTAGGTAGACCAATACTCCTAAGCACAGCTATGATGAATTCCCATCTGATGGAATCAAAAGCCTTTCGTAGGTCAACTTTCAGCATTCCTTTTGAGGGTCCATTTTGACGGTTATATCCTTGAATGATTTATGTGGCGAGGATCACATTCTCAGAAAGTAGTCTCCCAGGCAAGAAAGCTGATTGTGAGAGAGAGATGAAATTCGTAAGTATTAATTTTAGTCTCCCTGAAATCAACTTTGAAATGATCTTGTACACAGTGTTGAGCAGTGTTATTGGCCTAAAGTCCGAAGGCTTTTCAGTGTTTGTGACTTTAGGTATTAGAGCAATCAAGGTAGCATTCCATTGCTCCAATAATTTTGCTGTTCTAAAGAACTCAGCAACAGCCGCAGTACATTCTCCATCGATAATTGGCCAGCAAGCTCTGAAGAACTCCGCCGAAAAACCATCTGGTCCCCAGCACTTGTTTCTAGGAAGCGTAAAGAATCCATTCTTAATTTCTTCATTTGTAAAATCTTGTTGCAGCAGATTTACTTATTCAGCGTTGCATTGAAAGTTCAAGAGGTTGGTCATGTCATCCTGATAAAAAGTCGGTGGTTGATCTTGTCCCTCAGTAACTGCTTGAAATAGTCAATGCAGAGGTCTTGTATCCGTTCTTGAGACAGAATTTTGTCACCCAAATCTGAGATTATATAGTGGATATGATTAAGTAAGCTGTGTTCTTGTCTCCTTCACCTAACCAAGTGATTCTCGATCTTTGACGGAAAAAAGATTCCTCGGCTTGAGCTAGAATCCACCATTTTTTATTTGCCTCAGCTTCTTGCTCTGTAATTGTTACCGTTGGTGTGATTAGCAAACTTCTTTGAATAGCCAACAAGTCTTCATGAGCTTCTAGGACTCTTTTTTTCCAGATCTGAGAAACTTGATCTTCTAAATGACCTGATGGGATGCTTTAGCTTTTTCAATTTAGATGACAGTCTAATCATGTCTGAACCATGGACTTCCAGGGAAAACCATGTATCTGCAATCAAAGTTAAAAAATCTTTTTTTTCAGCAGGAAGTTATAGAATTTGAAAGGCTTTCTCATTTTCCTCCTGGATGGTTCCAAGCTTACAGCTGCAGAAGAATGATCCGAAAATTCTAGTTCTCCAAAGATACCTAGAGAGGTCGGATATGTTCTCAGCCATTTATCATTTACAAGAATCCTATCAAGCTTCTTAGCTACAAGATTTTATCTTCTCTTGTTCCACCAAGTGTATTTGCTTCCTCTATAATTTAAGTCTTCCAAATCTGCATCTAGGAGACAGGTCCTGAAATTTTGCATATATGAGTCTACATTAAGCGAAGTTGGAGTAGAATGGTCAGTGGGGTCTTTGGCCAGGTTGAAATCACCCATAACAATCCAAGCTTCTTCTCCACGTATCTTAATTTCCGCGAACTCAACAAGTTCTTTCCATAACTATGTTCTGACATCTGCATCATTTGAAGCGTAGATAAAAGAAATGATCTGTTTATCCACTGAGCCATGAAAAGTTACTTCACATGAGATCATCTGTAGGGATTTGTGGATAACTGAAACTTTAAGTGCCATAACACCCAGATTTTTCCTAAATCCAGAAAAGCATAATTAGCTTCAAAATTCCATCCAGGCAGCAAATTATTTATAAACTTCTTCTGCTTTGGCTGTTGAACGTGAGTCTCAAAGAGGCTCCCAAAAATAGGCTTATGTTTATTTATCCAATTCTTCAAGCCTTTGCGGTGCGTAGATATATTAAAACCGCGTACGTTCCAACAAAAAAGGTCTGCATCCATTAATTAATGGTGTCTGGGGCCTTTTCCCCTAGAAATCTTATATGTCCTCTTCTCCTTTCGGTAAAGAGCATCACTTAATTCAGGTGGAAGTTCTCCTTCTTCCATATCATACCCAGAGGAAATATCTGATGAGTCTTCCTCTATCTCTGATAGACTTTCGCAGCTCAAACTTCCTTTTTGTTTTTCCTGAGATGTGAACTTCCTTGGATCTGGGGCTTTTGGTGGTCTATCCTGGTTAAGATAGCTAGAAAAATTTCCAGACAGATTTTCCTTTCTATCCTGGTTAAGATAGCTAGAAAAATTTCCAGACAGATTTTCCTTATGCTTACCATTAGATCGTTGTGCATCATTGTTAACAAAACTCCTGTTCTTTTTAACCACCTTTATCCATTCACCTTCTTCTTTGTGGACTGGCTCAGGAATTGACGCAGGAAGATCAATCTTATCAGTCAGCTTTGGACTGTCCACCTTCTTGAGAACTCCGATTTGAACCCAAACCTTTGCTCTGGTCTGTGGTTCACGTTCCGCCGTATTGACCTGAGCATCAGTAGCGGCATGATTTGTCTGATTCACATTTGGAATTGACTGCCTGCTTCTTTGCTGATTGTTCTTCTTCTTTGTGGCCTTCAGATTTGTCCGAGTGCAACGATCCTTGGCATGTGTTGTTGATTGGCAAAGATCACATGTTATTGGAGCTTGCTTACAATGTTTCAGAATTTGTCCCACTTCTCCGCATAATTCACATACCGGTGGCATAAAAGGGCTTGATACTTCTACTCTGCATTTTACACCAGATTCAAAGTCAGCAAAAACAGCTTCTGAAAATGATTTTTCTTTCTTTGTGCATAGAATTATGTTTTGTTTCTTGTTTTATTTTTTATGATGATGACATTGTATTTTTGTGTCAGACGAAGCAATATGACAATGGCATTTTTTTTGTTTTTTTTTTAATTGGTACATGTATTTCTTAAGAATTATTGTGTTAGTGTTCTTTTATTTAGCAAGAAAAAAAAAATTGGGATTAGAAGATGACGTTAGGATGAGATATAATGGGGCGTCTACAAGGTTATATTGTATTTTAGTCTTTTTTCATCTTTCAAAATAAAAGGGAGGTTAGTGAGATTAAACCTTTTCTAATAAGGTTGTTGGAGAATAAAGCCCGGAGTTTTACTGGCTTTTGACTCTCAGTAAATTTCATGGGAGAAGAGGTGGTGTTCTTATCGGCTACGTCTTTGACACAGAGTGTACGCGAGCATATGTATTGTACACATGCATCGTTTCTACAAGGTGATGGGTGACGGTTAGGATGTATTGTACACATGCATCGTTTCTAAAAGGTGATAGGTGACGGCTAGGGTGTACAGTTATCTCGAACTTAGTTCCATCTTAAAGCTTTCTAGATCTATATCAAAGCAAACCCAGATCTCGATAAAGAGATCTCTCACGGTGGACGTGGAGATGATGAACACATGCTCAGACTGAAGATGCTTTTGGGTTGGGCTGAGAGTCTTGTAAAGGGCCGCTAAAAATTTGCGCGGATCCCAAAATGTAACATGGAATTCTTTTAGTAATAATAAATAAATGACGATGAAAAAAAAGATAAGTTTATGCGCATCTAAAAAAAATATCAATCAATTCAAACAAGTTTATATAAATATTCATTTAATAAATTTTATATTATACTCGGGTTCACTCGAATCGTCACCTACTGAATCTCTCTCCGGAGAAAGGTTTAACAATTCCCGCTCGCAAACTTTAGGCCATTGAATACTAAAAGAATGTAAAATATAAATATATAAAGTCAATGAGATAGTATGCCATTTAAGCGACCTGTACCAAGTGTCTTTTCTGTCTTTGATAAACAGTAACACCACAACTGGGGCGCGCGTATATCACAACGCATACCCTTAGAAACACAGCGGATAACTACCACTCATACTAGAACGCGTAAATGACATTTGTTGCCATCGATCATCGCAACAACACATAGTACAACATGCGATGCCACATCAGCATTTATCCTATATGCATTTAATGACTGCATCACTATACATGTCGGCTACATCGAAGACAAGACGAGGTCACATCATGTCACTCGGTTCTTTAACTAGTTTTGGCGTCCAAAACCCAAATTTCAGTGTTCGAAATTCGGTTTCAGCGGTTGTTTTTGCAAAACCTAGCATTGTATCCCTTTTAATTAGTATATTAAAAAAAAACAACCACATAATAAATGTGGTTCAAATCATTTACCCCCCACACCAAAACTTAGAACGTGGCTAGTTGCTGAAACTATCCATTGAAAAGGTATATATTTGTAAGTAATTTTCCGTTTTCTATCCTGTTCATTTCTGTATATCTATTAATGGTAAATAAGGCTAATTTTCGTGTGGCATATGTGATATACCGATTATTTGCCCAGTTTTTAGGTGTTTTTCTGTTTTGGTTTGTTTCTTTTTCTTTTCTTTTAAAGACTTTTTAGGACGGTGATTTGAAGACTGCTATACCGAAAGGAAAGTCAGAGCAGAAATCAAGCACTTCAGAGACAAATGGATGCAGTCGGAGGCATCATCTCTATTGTGCAGAAACAGGAATTCAGGACTTAGATGGATATCAGAAGGTTGGCATCTCATAACCAATTAGTTTGGGCAGCTGCGTGGCCCGACGGTTCAAAGTACTTGATGAAATTCGTCCTCTGAGCACCCTGATTCGACCGAATGGGCAACCAATTCGGTCAACCAATTCGGTCGAACAAAGCGTTAATTCGACCGCAGACACGTGCAGAATTTTCCCCGTGGAAATTAAGGAGTCTAATTCGACCGAATTTACCACCTATTCGCCCGCTGAAGGGCAGTGAAAACCATCCGTGGAAAATCATCAATTTGTTCGACCGAACGATGGTTCTGTTCACCCGCTGAAGGGCAGTGAAAAACAAATCAGGTAAAATTCGACCGAACTGACAGGTAATTCGGTCGAACCCAGGTACGTCTTTTTCCCTTTTCGCAGTTTAATTCGATCGAAAATTCGATCGAACACTGACAGGTAATTCGGTCGAACCCAGGTACGTCTTTTTCCCTTTTCGCAGTTTAATTCGATCGAACAGATTTCTAATTCGGTCGAATCGAGTCGTCGTCCCTGTTTTAACCTAATTTCCATAGCCGTGAAACACACTTTTTCAAAAACAAAACTCAAAACGAAATCGCCCTAGCCTTTTTTCTCTCAATTTTTCTCTCAATTTTGAACCGAAATTGTTGTTTCTTGAGCCTAATCTCGCCTATCCCTCCTCATCTTTTTGTCTGTGCATCTTTTTTTCTTGATTTCTCAGGTATTTCAAAGAAATTTCGAATTTTGGAACTTGTTCTTTAGGAAGAAATTTCTT
>CM071719.1:11934511-11950343 GCA_036630335.1 Physaria fendleri | reverse complement strand
TAATATGTCCTATGTAATTCCCAGATTGAAAAGAATAAACCTGGATTTTCATCCATGAGTTCAATGGGATCTGGAAGACTTGAAAGTAGTTTCAATGACATGAGCATATCCAGCGGTGGTGGTGGTTTTGGGAGTGGTTCTGGGTTTGGCATGATTTCAGATGTTGAGCCTATGAATACCAAGCCAAAAGGTTGGTGTGCTTTATCTAGTAGAACTTTCATAGATGACCCTTCAGTACCTAGTATTTAAACAAGAATGTCCTTCCATCTATGGTTTCTTAAACGCCTCTATCTTTATACATGATATAGCTAAGAAAATCTCTTTGCTTTGAAATTCTTATCCACGGGGGTGAACCTCACAGATCGATCGCGGTCTTCTGTTACTGCTCCCCCTAAGAGTTCTGGTATGAAACTTGGAAAGTCAGGCAAGAACCAGTTAATGGAGTCCCTTAAAGCAGAAGGTGAAGACATCATTGAAGATGTTAGGCCTACTGGCCAATCCAGAGCAGCTGCCCCACCTCCAACTGATCGTTTCACTTTAACCGTCGAAGAGAAGCTCAATGTTGCATTGAGACGCGATGGTGGACTCAGTAGCTTTGATATGCAGGGAACCTTGCATTGAGACGCGATGGTGGACTCAGTAGCTTTGATATGCAGGGAACCCTGTCACTTCAAATTCTTAACCAAGAAGATGGATTTGTTCAAGTCCAGGTTATTCGACGTTCTTTCTTATCTATTTCCCAGGCATTCTACAGTTTTATTGAATACATAACTTTCCGTATTTTATCTTTGTATGAATTTATTCAAGTTTTACTTTGTTTTTAGATTGAAACCGGTGGCAATCCTGAAATTCTTTTCAAGACCCATCCCAACATCAACCGAGATATGTTCAACAATGAGAACATTCTAGGGCTGAAGAGACCTGATCAGCCATTTCCCACTGGACAAGGTGGAGATGGTGTTGGTCTTCTCAGGTGGAGAATGCAAAGAGCAGACGAGTCGATGGTGCCAGGATTTGTTCAAGTCCAGGTTATTCGACGTTCTTTCTTATCTATTTCCCAGGCATTCTACAGTTTTATTGAATACATAACTTTCCGTATTTTATCTTTGTATGAATTTATTCAAGTTTTACTTTGTTTTTAGATTGAAACCGGTGGCAATCCTGAAATTCTTTTCAAGACCCATCCCAACATCAACCGAGATATGTTCAACAATGAGAACATTCTAGGGCTGAAGAGACCTGATCAGCCATTTCCCACTGGACAAGGTGGAGATGGTGTTGGTCTTCTCAGGTGGAGAATGCAAAGAGCAGACGAGTCGATGGTGCCACTAACAAGTAAGGCCGTGAAGGTTATTATCAGTATATGTTTGTCCCACTCATGCAAATTTTTTTTGTCGGGTGCAGTCAACTGCTGGCCATCAGTATCTGGAAACGAGACATATGTGAGCCTGGAGTATGAAGCCGCATCCATGTTTGATCTAACTAATGTCATCATCTCTGTACCACTTCCTGCTCTGAGAGAGGCACCAAGCGTTAGGCAATGCGATGGAGATTGGAGGTTTGAAATACTGATTCTGAGATTGAATTCATATATTGTTTAATCAAATCTTGAAAACCAACCACGTATTTGTGAATATTATTATTAGGTACGATCCAAGGAACTCTGTAATAGAATGGTCTATACTTCTTATCGACAACTCCAACCGCAGGTAACAAAATATGACATCATCTGTATAAAACTAATCTAGAGTTGACATGTGTGCAGTATATAATAGAATGAAAATGTTGGATGCAGTGGGTCAATGGAGTTTGTGGTGCCACCAGTGGATTCATCGGTGTTCTTCCCTATCTCTGTTCAGTTTGCAGCCACTAGTACCTACAGTGGCTTGAAGGTATGACTCTCTTCTGAAAAAACCATCCAAGTTCCATATTTTTGGTATTATGTGAGGCTTTTAATGTTTCACAATGGGTACAGGTGACTGGGATGATACCTCTGAGAGGCGATGGTGGTGCAGCACCAAGGTTTGTGCAGAGGACGCAGCTGATTGCACAGAATTATCAAGTCGTGTAATACACTCACGATCCAAGGAACTCTGTAATAGAATGGTCTATACTTCTTATCGACAACTCCAACCGCAGGTAACAAAATATGACATCATCTGTATAAAACTAATCTAGAGTTGACATGTGTGCAGTATATAATAGAATGAAAATGTTGGATGCAGTGGGTCAATGGAGTTTGTGGTGCCACCAGTGGATTCATCGGTGTTCTTCCCTATCTCTGTTCAGTTTGCAGCCACTAGTACCTACAGTGGCTTGAAGGTATGACTCTCTTCTGAAAAAACCATCCAAGTTCCATATTTTTGGTATTATGTGAGGCTTTTAATGTTTCACAATGGGTACAGGTGACTGGGATGATACCTCTGAGAGGCGATGGTGGTGCAGCACCAAGGTTTGTGCAGAGGACGCAGCTGATTGCACAGAATTATCAAGTCGTGTAATACACTCATTTTCGCTGGTTTTTCTTTAATTTGCTTATTTTACTTACTATAAGGAGTTGTTCGATTTCTCTCTTTCATTTGTATGCTTGCTGCCAAAAAAATAAAAATCTAAAATTTTCTTTGGATTTTGCCTGTTCCTTTATCAACTAATTACTTCTAATACATTATTCATATTACACAAATATTTTAAATGAGAAAATTTAGACTCTAGTTAACCAAACTCTCAAGTGGGAGTTTTTAAAAAATTACTTACAAGTTGCAATTATAATATGNTTTTGGTAGACATCTATCTATATATTACTACTATGATTTTGCAAATGGTAGGTTTTTATAACATAGTTACAAGTTGCAATTATAATATGCATAGTATAAAACAACCCACTAAGATATATAGATAATATATATTATCACTAAGATTTTGCAAATGGTAGGTTTTTATAACATAGTTACAACTTACAAGTTGGAGTATGCAAAAATAAAGAATTTTATAACATAGTTACAACTTACAAGTTGGAGTATGCAAAAATAAAGAATTAATGATGTGTATAGAAAGAGTTAATAAATATAGAAAAGACTAAGATTAGGAAACAAAATCAATTTTTTTATTTAACGCGTGATCCAATGAATAATAAGTCCAAATATATAGTGACGACCAGACTTCAAACACTGAATATATATAATTTTTAGTGTTCGTATGTAAGAAACCATTAAAATATTAACTTCAATAAATTGAATTTATAACAAAGAAAATAAAAGGATTTCAACCATTTTCTTTCATACTAGAGGTCCCAGATACATATATTATCATTATTTTTCATCCAAGAAAAAATAAGATAATTGGGTATTACGGTATCTGCGATCATGAGTTCAAAAATTACGGTATCTGCGATCATGAGTTCAAAAAGAAAATTCTTCTCAAAAGAAAAAAATATGAAGGAGCAAAAAAAAAAGATTCGAACAAACAAAAACATTAGTAAAAGTTAATAATTGAAATTTATATTAAACATATCGATTCAAGGCTGGATGTGAGCTGTATTTATTTATTTTTTACTAATTATTTATTTTTAATTTTGTGTTAATAATTGAAATTTATATTAAACATATCGATTCAAGGCTGGATGTGAGCTGTATTTATTTATTTTTTACTAATTATTTATTTTTAATTTTGTCAAGAGTGAGCTCTTTGTGAAGTTGTATATATATGGAAGAGGGGAGAAGAAGATTAATATCACAGTTTCCATATATACAAATTTATTCAACTTACTTTTTAATCTCGAAACTGTCTCTGATGGATCCAGTGGGTGTGTTCCGTGAGGGAGAAATCGATGGAAAACCATTTCACATATTCAATTCTTTATCTCAAACCTCTTCTTCTTCTTCCACATATTCAATTCTTTATCTCAAACCTCTTCTTCTTCTTCTTCTTCTTCTCTTGAATCTCTTCAACCTCCTTTCATCTGTCCTTATTCTCGTTTTATGAAAGATCCTAATAGCGATGATCTTGTCCCGTACTATGCTTCTCCTCACTTCCCCATCACAAACCTCAATAATGATGATGATGAATTCTGCAGTAAGCATCCTGTTCTTCCTATTTTTTGGTGTAACAATAAAAAACCTAATGACGATGAATTCTGGTGCGGTGGATGTGCTCGATCAGATCTTGGCACAGCCTATTATATTTGTCTCGGATGTGAGCGGATGTTCCACAAAGAATGTGTGGAGACTCCTCTTCAGATCCAAACTCCTTCCTTTCCTTTTCTTTCTTTTCATCTTTACCACATGCCTCGCAACTTCACCCCCGGGGAATTCTGCGTCATTGCTATGAATCAGCATAGTTGCATAAGTTGTAAACTCAAAATCTACTATATGCTTTATCATTGTCCCACCAACAACTTTAGTATGCATCCGCTTTGTGCCATGAAGCCTATACCCATTCTTATAAATCACCCAAAAAGACATCCACATACTCTAACTTTTTTTCCCAAACAAGCTTCGTTACTTTGCGATGTTTGTGGCCTCCTTAGAGAATCATTTCCCACCTATGTCTGTCTTCGATGTATATTTGTTGTCCATCAAGATTGCATATATCTCCCTTTTTCCATAAAAATATTTCAGGAAGGGAAAGAGGGGAGTGATGTATTCGACTGGTGTGAGGTGTGCGAAAGAAAAATAAAATACTCAAGCGCAGATGGGTTATACGAGTGTGATAAATGCTGCACCACTCTTCATGTTCATTGTTTGCTTGGAAAACATCCTTATTTGCTGAAACCTGGTAAAACTATAAGGAATTACGGGAAAGAAATTCTTATTCTTTCAAACAATACCCAGTCTCGACCACTATGCAACTCTGATTTTTTCGACATGCACCGTTGTCGAAAGAAAGTAGTTTTCAAATGTAACGACAAGACATTTTGTTCTTTTCGTTGCTTATGATTCGTTGATGGTTGATTTGCCATCATGGTCTCTCTTATTCCGCTATTTTTACCTTCTTTTTTATTTGTTTTTGTAATATTTTTGTTTCTTTAAAATGCATTGTAATTTTCTACATATCAAGCGTAATACTTTTTTTTTTCCTAATTGTTTTCCAGATCTATGCTTTTCGATGATATATAGATATCTGAAAGCTGGCTGTTGTTCACCTTGCAAATCCTTCTTACCCTTTTTCTTGTTTTCTCATTCACCAAGTTAGTCGCAACTAAATCCTTCTTACCCTTTTTCTTGTTTTCTCATTCACCAAGTTAGTCGCAACTTCTATACCCAACTACTATTCCAGTTCATTAATCAATGCAATTACACACAACTTTCTGACAAATAAAATATGACAAGTGGGAATGTTTTTGTATTTCTGAAGGAACAACACTAAATTAGTAATAATATGGTTTTGTGGAGAGCACTAATTACAACTTTTAATGTTTGCAAACATATTAAACGATTATTTGTCCACTTAAACATGTGAAGGAGTCAGAGGGAGCGGCTACAAATAGTTTAAATGATAAAATTTCAAAAGACCTTTTAGTTAATAAAGACCAAAAATAGTTCATACACCAATTTTCAAATGATTTGAAAACAATAATGACGATTAATGATGATATGCATAGGGTTATATAAAAACTAAATCATAATTACAAGTAGCAATTATAATAGTATGATATAGATGCATAAATAAAGAATCAATCACTTATTTTTCTTTTATCAATAAGCATATCCATTTATTCATTAAAAATACTTTATTACATTACAACAATGGAGTGTTTAACGTGATTGCCGGAGATAAGACAAAGTTCCGGAGAAATTTTTAAATTCAAAACTCAGACTACATCTAAAGTGCTTTGGAAAATGGGACTGAAAGAGTTTAGTAGTAATTTCTTATGACAACAATGTTATATATATTGTTCATCTAACAACCTGTCCCCCACATGTCCTTGCCTTATCACTGATTTAAATAGAATAATGCCTCATCCAATGAACACAAAGTCCAACAATTTAGTGAAATGCTGAGGATGGTGTTTTGAAGTTTATATACTCATACTTACAAACTTATTCAACTTCCTTTTTCTATCTCAAACCTCTTTATTCCCCTAATTTGCCTTTGAGATGAATTCAATAGGTGTATTCCGTGAAGGAGAAATCGATGGAAAACCATTTCACATATTCAATTCTTTATCTCAAACCTCTTCTTCTTCTCTTGAATCTCTTCAACCTCGTTTCATCTGTCCTTATTCACGTTTTACGGGAGATCCTTATACTGATGATCTTGTCCCCTACTATGCTTCTCCTCACTTCCCCTTCACAAAAATCAATACTAATGTTGATGACCGCGGCGAAGATATCTGTAAGCAACCTCTTCTCCCTATCTTTTGGTCTAACAATAAAGAACCTAATAAAGATGAATTCATGTGTGGTGGTTGCGCTAGATCAGATCTTGGCACAGCCTATTATATTTGTCTCGGATGTAAACGAATATACCACAAAGAATGTGCGGAGACTCCACTTGAGATCCAAACTCCTTCCTTTCCTTTTCTTTCTTTCCATCTTTACCACATGCCTCGCAACACCACCCCAAGGGAAATCATGCCCATCTTTAGTAATCAGCAGAGTTGCATAAGCTGTAAATTGGAGATCCATTATATGTTTTATCATTGTCCTACCATCAAAGCTAGTATCCATCCACTTTGTGCTTTCAAGCCAATCCCTATTCTTATAGACCACTCTAAAAGGCATCCTCACAATCTCACCTTTTTCCCCAAACAAGCTTCATTGGTTTGTGATCTTTGTGGTGTCTTTAAAGGATCTTTTCTTCCTACCTATGTTTGTGCTCGATGTATATTCGTAGCCCATCAAGATTGTATATATCTCCCCTTTGTCATAAAAATATCTCGTCACCATCACCGTATCTCTTTTGCCTATTCTCTTCCTTCCGGAAAATGGTCTTGTGGAGTTTGTCGTCAAAAGGTTGACAGCCGTTTTGGAGCGTATTCTTGCAACAAATGTAGTGACTATTTTGTTCATTCAAGATGTGCCGTGCGGAAAGACTTGTGGGATGGAGAAGAACTTGAAGGAGTACCTGAAGAACCTGAGATAGTTGTGGAGCCATTTGAAACCATAGGTGATGGAATTATAGTTCATTTTACTCATGGCCATCATTTGAAATTGGAGGTCAGCAAAGTTTATGATGAATATACTATTTGTCTAGCGTGTATCCTTCCAGTCTATGAGGGTAATTACTATTCGTGTGTTGATGGATGCAACTTTGTCCTCCATGAAACATGCGCGTCTGCTCCTCGAAAGATACATCATCCCTTGCACGCTCACCCACTTATGCTAAAAGCAAACTCTTATGAAGATGACTTCTCGTGTAACGCTTGTCAACGAAAGTGTTGTGGTTTCGTCTATCAAGCTGGGGATTACCAACTAGACGTACGGTGTGCCTTGCTTTCTGAACCATTTGAGTACCAAGGCCATGAGCATCCTTTATTCTTATCTTTAGACTCAACACAAGAACGGGAAGCAACTTGCAGAATTTGCCGAGAGAAAGGTTATAATATGAGAAAACTATTAGGATAAGGAAAATACAATTTTGGTTCTCTTTGGTTTAGTCATTTACATTTTAAGTTTCGACTATTAGGATAAGGAAAATACAATTTTGGTTCTCTTTGGTTTAGTCATTTACATTTTAAGTTTCGGCTGGTTATGTCAGCTGGTATAATATAAAAGCCTTGTATGATCAACATTTTAACTTAATGAAGTATTATCATCTTCTCTTTACTTTTCAGCTCGATCCTCTCCTTTCATGGAGATTTCTCTAATTCACAGATGATTTACTTCTAATATGGTATCAGAAGTTTCAATTCGTTCTTTCTCCGCAATCGCATCATTCTGATCATTCTTTTTTTTCTCGTTTCAATTTCAATTGATTCGCTGTTACGAATCGTTCTTTTCTCGTTCTTGTTACTCGAGATCGATTCCTCAATCTTTCTTGATTTTCGCCTCAATCCAGTGGTGGATCTCTCAGTTCTCGGTTTTTCTTTGGGTTCTGGATTCGAATCCAGCTTATCATCTCTAGTCTCCTCTCAGATTCTTAATCGCATCTTCATCCCGATCCATGTCGAATCCCCTCTACATTCACATGGCAGACCACGCAGGTATAAACCTCGTCTCTCACAAGCTTACTGGAATAGCGAACTTTAGCACCTGGCGTAGGTCCATGGTCATGGCCCTCAGAGGCAGGAACAAATTAGTCTTTGTAGATGGATCTTATCCGATTCTTGAAGAATCCCACCCTGACTATGAATCTTGGTTCCGTTGCAATAGCATTGTTTGCACTTGGATTCTGAATGCAGTTAGTGAACCGATAGCTCAAAGCATTATGTATAGGGATGTGGCTAGAGAAATGTGGCTGGACATTGAGAACCAATTCAAGCAGAGTGATGGTCCCAGGAATGCTGATATTAAGCAGCAGATTTTTTCTGAAATTCAAGGCCAACGTAGTGTTAGTGACTACTACACTAGACTGAAGCAACTATGGGAAGAATTAAAGAATCATGAAGCCCCAAGGCCAACGTAGTGTTAGTGACTACTACACTAGACTGAAGCAACTATGGGAAGAATTAAAGAATCATGAAGCCCCGTATAGCTGCTGTTGTGGAAGACATCAATGCCCCAGTTGGAAAGCCATTGAAGTCAAAGAAGAACAAGATAAAGTCCTCAAGTTTCTGATGGGCCTCAATGATTCTTTCAAGAACACAAGAGGTCAAATCCTAATGATGGAACCAAAGCCTGCAATGACTAAGGTGTTTAATCTGATATGCCAAGAAGAGAGACAAAGAGGAATGGTGTTTAATCTGATATGCCAAGAAGAGAGACAAAGAGGAATGAGTAATTCTGCCACAACTGCTCCTGTCTTTCAAACCTCTCAGCAACAATCTTCTGAAGAAATGTTAGTTGCAGCATTTGGTTACAACAGAGGAAGAGGACGTCCAACATGTTCTCACTGTGGAATGCAAGGACACACGGTCAACAAATGTTATAAGCTCCATGGCTATCCCCCAGGATACAAGGGAGGCTACAGAGGAAACAATCAACAAACTCAACAAAGTCACAATCAAAACCAGAACCAGAACATCAACACCAACAACAATCAAAACCAGATTCCAAGAAAGGAACACGTAGCTAACATTCTAGTCGAGAACTCTGTCAAGTCTGGAGAAGTCACTCAGGTCCAAAGGAGTGAAGGAGCTGGGAACATAACTACTGAGCAAGTTCAAAGGCTCTTCACTGTTCTTAGCAATCCAACTGAGACAGTAAACAACCTTGTGGATGGAACAAGCCTCAGTAGTGGTTCTCAAAACTCTCTTCATAACCAAGGGCAGACTTCTTCAGCGTCAGGTAAGTTCCCTGAACCATTAGTTGTGTTACATTCTCAAGATATGCATAGTAATCTGGCTATAGATAAAGGTTCATGGATCATTGACACAGGAGCTTCTTGCCATGTCTGCTTTGATATAGACTTGTTTTCCACTACTCAATCTATTTCTAATACATGTGTTACTTTACCTGATGGAACTAGGATCATGGTAGAAATTACTGGAACTGTTCATATTTCCCCTGATTTGATCTTAGATTCTGTTCTATTTGTCCCTCAATTTAAATACAATTTGCTTAGTATTAGTGCGTTAACTAAGCACAACTCTATTTCTGTCAATTTCTCATCTGATGCTTGCTGTATTTTCTCTGGTGGAAATTCAATGAATCAGGTGTCTACTCCGGTCTCGATGATTGGTAGAGGCGTACTTCAAAACAGTCTATACGTTCTTCACACAACTAAATCAACCAATAAAGTTGCTACTCTCCAAGTTTCATCTCAGACATGGCACAGCCGCTTAGGACACCCAGCCATAGAGAAGATCAAGCTTCTTTCTAAATCTTTAGACTTCAGTTGTAAAGACATTGATCATGTTTGCAGGATATGTCCTTTAGCAAAACAAAAACGTTTGTCTTTTCCCTCTTTGAATAATAGATCGTCCTTTAGCAAAACAAAAACGTTTGTCTTTTCCCTCTTTGAATAATAGATCTTCTCATCCATTTGATCTTTTACATATAGATACCTGGGGTCCATTCCATATCCCTACTGTGGAGGGATACAAATACTTTCTAACAATTGTAGATGATTTTAGCAGGATCACATGGGTGTATTTGATGAAGACTAAGAGCATGGTTTCCCAGGTTTTCCCTAACTTTTTAACTCTTATAGAAAATCAGTATGGTGTTAGGGTTAAAGCTATTAGGACTGATAATGCACCTGAGTTGAACTTTGGAGATCTTTTGAATTCTAAAGGGATACTGCATAATCTGTCTTGCCCTTATACTCCACAACAGAATTCAGTTGTGGAGAAATCTGTCTTGCCCTTATACTCCACAACAGAATTCAGTTGTGGAGAAGTTGTGGAGAGAAAGCACCAACATATATTGAATGTGGCTAGAGCTTTGCTTTTGCAATCCAATGTCCCCTTAGAGTATTGGGGAGATTGTATTCTCACAGCCATATATTTGATTAATAGGACACCTTCTCTATTACTTGATCATAAATCTCCTTTTGAAGTCTTAACCTCTAGAACTCCTAAATATGATCATTTAAAAGTGTTTGGATGTCTTTGTTTTGTTTCCACTCATGATAGAGATAGGCATAAATTTTCTCAAAGGGCTAAAGCTTGTGTGTTTCTTGGTTACCCTCCTAACTATAAAGGATACAAAGTTCTTGATCTAGAGACAAGAACCATTTCTGTAACTCGTGACATTGTTTTCCATGAGGATATATTCCCCTTTCAGGTAGCACCAAAGGTCCCAGAGATGTTTGATCAAAGTGTATTACCAATTCCAATCAACTATCAAGATTCCCCTATTGATCTGGACAATTTCGTGAGGACCAGACCGGACAATACACCTCCCCAACCCACTGGTGATATCAATTTTGATAATCAGTTCCATATAGATACTACTGATCCTATGATACGCAATAATGAGAAGGACATGACTGATCATAATACTATTAATGATCTAGTAAATGAGTCTGAGTTAGAACCTATTATTCATGATGAAACTGATAACTCTGACCCTATTGCTCTTAGTGACCAAGTTGCAGATCAGGTTGGAACTAGCCGAGGAGCCACAAACAATCCTAGGATCAGGTTGGAACTAGCCGAGGAGCCACAAACAATCCTAGAACCAAAAGACAGGGCAAAGCTCCTGCATATCTAAAAGACTATCATTGCTATCTCCTTAAGGATGATGACCATTGTCCTCCTTTACATAATCACACTACTTCCTATCCAATATCATCTGTTATTTCTTATGACAATATTTCAGATGCATTCAAGAATTTTGTTCTATCAATTTCAACTCACTCCTCTCCTAAGTGTTTTGCAGAAGCGATCAAATCACCTGAGTACACAGCTGCTATGCATACAGAGATGGATTCACTGATTAGCAATGGTACTTGGTCCATATGCCAATTACCAGAAGGGAAACATGCTGTAGGAAACAAGTGGACATACACACTAAAGCATAATCCCGATGGCAGTATAGAGAGACACAAAGCTAGACTGGTGGCAAAGGGCTATACCCAACTAGAAGGATTGGATTATTTGGATACATTCTCCCCAGTAGCCAAAATGGGTACACTCAGAATACTTTTAAAAATTGCCCCAACTAGAAGGATTGGATTATTTGGATACATTCTCCCCAGTAGCCAAAATGGGTACACTCAGAATACTTTTAAAAATTGCTGCTGTTAGGAACTGGTCTATTAGTCAATTAGATATTAGTAATGCTTTTTTGAATGGGGATTTGGATGAAGAGATATACATGACTCTTCCAATAGGATATAAACAACTAACAGGACAAGATTGTCCTAAGAATTCTGTCTGCAGGCTACACAAATCCATCTATGGATTAAAGCAAGCCTCAAGACAATGGAACCAGAAGCTATCCTCAGTAATTCTCGGAGCTGGTTTCAAAAGATCATCAGCTGACCACTCTTTGTTCATAAAACACACAGGGAGTAATTTCATTGCTGTATTAGTATATGTCGATGACATTTTAATTGTAGGTGACAATGCAATGGAAACAGACAATCTCAAAGCAATTCTTAAGGAAGCATTCAAACTCAGAGATTTGGGACAAGCAAGATACTTCCTCGGCTTTGAAATTGCTAGAAACTCCTCTGGAATTGTCATGAATCAGAGGAAGTACACTCTGGAACTACTTGCAGAATCAGGCTACTTGGGATGCAAACCTTTAAGTGTTTTGCAGAATCAGGCTACTTGGGATGCAAACCTTTAAGTGTTCCAATGGACCCAAACGTCAAATTGTCAGATTCAACAGGAGACTTATTGGAAGACCCCTCTGTCTATAGGAGAATAGTTGGTAGACTTCTATATCTAACACATACTAGACCTGATATAACCTTTGCAGTTCACAGGTTAAGTCAATTCATGGGATCACCAAGGACAGACCATCTACAAGCAGCTCATAGAGTTCTTCGATATCTTAAACAGAATCCAGGACAAGGTATTTTCTATTCTGCACATTCTGACCTTAAACTGACAGCATTCTCTGATGCAGATTGGGCAGCATGCTCAGACACAAGAAGATCAGTAACAGGTTATTGCATGTTCCTGGGAGACTCTTTGGTGTCATGGAAATCAAAGAAACAGCAAACGGTTTCCCGGAGCAGCTCAGAAGCTGAATACAGATCAATGGCAGATGCAACTTGTGAATTACTATGGCTAACTGCTCTTCTCCAGGATCTTCAATGCCATTCCACAAGTCCAGCAACACTCTACTGCGACAACCAATCCGCACTACACATAGCTTCAAATCCTGTCTTCCACGAGAGGACAAAACACATAGAGAATGACTGCCATATTGTTCGTGAGAAGCTGCAAAATGGGTTCCTAAAGCTTCTTCATGTTAACTCCTCAAACCAACTCGCAGACATTTTCACCAAAGCTGTCCAACCTTACATATTCAAAGACATAACTTCCAAGATGAACCTTTACAACTTGTATGCTTCATCTTGAGGGGAGGCTATTAGGATAAGGAAAATACAATTTTGGTTCTCTTTGGTTTAGTCATTTACATTTTAAGTTTCGGCTGGTTATGTCAGCTGGTATAATATAAAAGCCTTGTATGATCAACATTTTAACTTAATGAAGTATTATCATCTTCTCTTTACTTTTCAGCTCGATCCTCTCCTTTCATGGAGATTTCTCTAATTCACAGATGATTTACTTCTAATAAAAACTAAGTTGCATAGAATGCAACTATGTCATATGTGTAAGGTGTGCTACTTTACCATACAAGGCAAAGTATAAGCACGACGAACATTTCCTCACATTTCGGGAAGGAAAAGAGGGAAGTGATGTATTCGATTGGTGTGAGATGTGCGAAAGAAAGATAGAGTACTCAAGCAAAAAAGGAAAAAAGGATTCTATGAGTGTGATAAATGTTGCATCACTCTTCATGTTCATTGTTTGGTTGGAGAACACCCTTATATACTGAAACCTGGTGGAAAGACAAAGGATGACGAGAAACAAGTTGATATTCTTTCAAACAAGACCCAGTCTCGACCATTATGCTACAACTGTGGTGACATTTGTTCACAGAAAGTAGTTTTCAGATGGGACAACAAGACATATTGTTCTTATAGTTGCTTTTGATCCTTTGATCGTTGTCTCTCTTATTCGCTATTTTAATTCTTTTTATTTGTTTTTGTAATATTTTTATTTCATTAAAATGCATTGTTCGATTTCTCTCATTTATCAGCTAATTACTTTAGAAATTATACATGTTGCATAATTTTCTATACAACAAATTCATATGTAGCAAAATCTTCATGCTTCGAAGTTGCCACTTTTTTTAACTCGACACGTTGAAATTATTTTGTATTCTGTAATCTTGATTATAAACTTATTTGTGTAATTTTTTTCAGTTTTATTTAATTAGGGTTTAACCGTTTTAGATAGTAGAAATAGGGTTGTATTTCATCAATTAAGAGTAGTAGTAACATACTCTCGTTTTGATAGTCTCACGCGCCGAGATTCTCTAAATTTATTAATTTATGCCAAAAACTCGATTTTCGTGAGTTTTAATATGTAATATGATTAGAAATCAATAGAACCCGTGCGTCGCACGGGTCAATCAAATCTAGTGCTATATAATATAATACACATATGGTTGTTCATTGAATTATTGAACTCAATTATTAAACCGATAATATTTGTTAATTTTTAATCCAGCGACAAACCATTGTGAATTACTATTTTTGATTTGTCCAATTTATCCTTATGTTTAGGGGTATTTACTTCAAATTTTAAAATTAATTAATTTTAGATATTTAAAAATTTAATTCTTACACTACACTTAGAATATTGTTACGATATTTTCCTCTTATTTTTTTTAATTTATTTTTTTAAATGAAATATAATTAGATAAATTTTTATTTGAAATAATGATGAGCTACCCATTGATGAAAGGTGATTTAGGGGTAACGCTTGAATACTAGAAATATTATTTAAGCGTGGTAATATATATGGTAATATATATACACGCATATATTTTATTAAAATATTTTAACAATTATAAATTGAAATACATATTATCATCTCAAATCGTATAATCAAGGAAATAATAATGTCAGCATCTCAAATTATTATCATTTCCTTCATTACATGATAATATGATAATGATAATATTCTTAATTGCTTCTCAAATTATTATCATTTCCTTCATTACATGATAATATGATAATGATAATATTCTTAATTGCTATGCTCTAATTCTTACAATTTTTCAAAATACTCATTTATTATTAATATGCTAAATTACTTACATAACACTTCTCACCTATAAAACCGAATACTCATCTATAACACAAAGCTTTGTATTTCCGAGAAAACATCATCGATCCAAAAAATGACACGTGTTCTTTTTTGCTTTAACCATATGGTAAGACGTACATCAATTCAAATGAAACAAATGCTGACATGGAATTTCACAAACATCTATTTCTTGCATATCACGCATTTTACTTTTTCGGTGGTTTTTTATTTTCCAATGATTCATTACGTAAAAAGTTTGATTACATATTCATTCCGAACATTATCATGACATCTTCGTTACATAATACGATCCTAAATTTACATCACACGAAATATGAGCAAATTGTTTTTCAAAAATGAAAGCTCTATATCAAATGTGTTACATCGCTGATCTTGAGGTGTCATCACCAGAATCATCCTCACAAATCTTATAGTAATTCACGGACGGATACCATTTTATCGGCAAAGTTCGTTAAACCTAATGGGCCTAATACAGGCCCAAGACGACGGGTTTAAAAGAAGATGGGAGAGAGAGATGTGGTGGTGGACGAGAGAGAGACGTGGTGGTGAGAACTATATTTTTCTCTTATTAATATATTTCAAATGGTTTAAGTACAATCTATTGACATATTCTGCATGTCTATATGAGAATAAGTGAAGAACACAATTCATAATAATAAATAATTTATAATACCCTCGTTGGAGTTCGGAATTTTCGGTTTATTTGAATCGGGTTAATCGGATTTTCGGTTTAAATATTTAGTATCTTAAAAAAAAAGGAAATCATATTTAAAAAATAAGGAAATTGCTATTTAGTAGATAGGATGAGTAAACCCTATAAATAGGAGATAGCAGAGGTTTGTTCTACCCATCACAAACACTGAGAAGAGTAAACCCTATAAATAGGAGATAGCAGAGGTTTGTTCTACCCATCACAAACACTGAGAATTAAAG
>CM071719.1:11860567-11877196 GCA_036630335.1 Physaria fendleri | reverse complement strand
GATAAATAGCTTGTTTTCCCTTATTCTAAAAATTTAATCATAATGGCATGTTCGTAAATATGGTCCGAGAGAGTGATTCTGGTGACGACACCTAAGCATTTTTGTTTCTCAAATAATATATAGGGGATTTCAGGAATGTGTAGATTTAGAAGTGATTGTTAAATAGATATGTATTAAACCAAAATTCTATAAATAGGTACCAAATACACTGATTCGTTTTTAGGGACATTTTAGAATCAATAAAATATTATTTGGATTTGGAAAAAATAACCCATCTTTCAATTTGTTTTAAGATTTAACCTTTTTATTTGTTTTAATTAAACAAACTGATTCGTTTTTAGGGACATTTTAGAATCAATAAAATATTATTTGGATTTGGAAAAAATAACCCATCTTTCAATTTGTTTTAAGATTTAACCTTTTTATTTGTTTTAATTAAACAATATTATCCTTTCATAACTTTATTTACTACTCCACTTGTTTGTGGCCTTTGAAATCTCCACTCATACTTGAAGATATTGAATAAAAGCCACATGTTTCTCATGAGACAATTATATATATATAATATATATATTGGAGTGTTCGGTGCACTTGAGTCATATAGAATTGTGTTGTATCGGTTCTGATATTCACGTCTTCTCCCTTTTCGAAGTTTTATCATGTTTTTCATTTGTTTACATCTCGAATGCTTCTTTTAGCTTTTATGCAAATTTCATCATTGTAATCGAACATCTATATATTATGTGATTTATGAATGAAGTATTTTTCTTGAAAAAATAAATAAATAATATAATATATATATATGTGTAGATAAAAGTGAATTACAACTCTTAAGATGGAAAAGGAAACTCTGCACTTGAGTCATATAGAATTGTGTTGTATCGGTTCTGATATTCACGTCTTCTCCCTTTTCGAAGTTTTATCATGTTTTTCATTTGTTTACATCTCGAATGCTTCTTTTAGCTTTTATGCAAATTTCATCATTGTAATCGAACATCTATATATTATGTGATTTATGAATGAAGTATTTTTCTTGAAAAAATAAATAAATAATATAATATATATATATGTGTAGATAAAAGTGAATTACAACTCTTAAGATGGAAAAGGAAACTCCACTAGAGCAAGCAATGAAACAATGGTGTGCATAGTTGGTCTATGGTCTCTGTGAACAACTTATATAAGTTGATGATTTGATAATTTTGATTATTGAAGGAAAAAAGAAAAGCATAAATCGAAAGTGAAATTAGATGGGCCAAAGGCACTAATATTAATATATGATAAAAATGGTAATTTATTAGATATTACTTTAAAGTAATATACAAATGAGTTCAACAGATTCATGAAGCAAGCATGTCTATTTGTGTGGTGCCATTCTTTTTCTAATAAAATCTGCAGAAAAGCTTTTCTCATTGAAGGTAAAAAATAAGAAATTGTGAATTATATAAAATATGATCCGCACTAAGTTATTACTTTTGAGATCTCTCTATATAAAATGGTTTTGTTGCATAGTATATGACACTAACTTATTAGGATAAAACAAAAAAACTCTTACAAAATGTCATTTCAATTTACACTTCTCCTTCTACTGATATTCTCATCTTATTTCATCTCTCTCACTCATTCCAAAATCCCTAGACTTGGTATTACCTCCAAAATACAAAACAATGAACCAGCTGGAAAAACACAAGAACTAGTTGATGAATCTGATCATAAAGTGTTCTACTTTAACCAAACCCTTGACCATTTCACATTCACACCAAAAAGCTACATGACCTTTAAACAAAGATATGTCATCAGTTCCAAACATTGGAGTGGCTCTAAAGCTAATTCACCCATCTTAGCTTTTCTTGGAGAGGAAACTTCGTTAGACAATGATTTGAAAGGCATTGGGTTTCTTCGTGACTATGGTCCTCGTTTGAAAGCTCTACTCGTCTATATAGAGGTCGGTCCTCATATATGTATGTATATATATATATGTGTGTTTTGTATATGTAAACCAACACATACAATATATGATGCAGCATAGGTATTATGGTGAGACGATGCCATTTGGATCAGCTGAAAAAGCATTGAAAAACGCTAGTACCTTGGGGTATTTGAACTCAGCTCAAGCTTTAGCAGATTATGCTGCGATTCTCTTACACGTTAAGGAGAAGTACTCAACTAAACATAGCCCTATCATTGTTATAGGCGGATCCTATGGTGGAAGTAAGTCCATGTTTATTCATCATTAAATGAAACTAAGCTTGAAAAAAATCTTGAACTGAACCGAATCCTAACAGAAATTTAGTGAGTACATAACGAGTACTAGTTTTTAAGAACCAAAAAAATTTTAAACTCAAAAAACCGAACCGAAGAACCCAACGACTTTGGCACTAATAAAACCATATATAACTTATGTGATTAGGTCCAATCCGTACTTTTCTATGGCGTAAAACAGAATGAACTAAATTAAAAAATTTATCGACCAATGGATCGAATTTGGGGCATATGCAAGAAAATCTAGCTTTTAAGACCAGTAGACTAAAGTTACATTTTTAAAAGTTTTGACCTATCAAATCTATGTTATATTTCGGTGCCTAAAGCCAATGCCACGTTCACTTTATGGCTGGACCGACCTTGTATGTGACTTATGTGATGATACTATTTGATATAATGATTTGTTTTTGTTTTTCCATGGTACAAAAAAGTGTTAGCCGCATGGTTCAGACTAAAATATCCACACATAGCAATTGGAGCATTAGCATCTTCAGCTCCTCTTCTCTACTTTGAAGAGACTCGTCCTAAGTATGGTTATTACTATATTGTTAGCAAAGTTTTTAAGGTAATAATTAATTAGAATAATTATTAGACCATTATATCAACATATATAATATATTTTTTAAATTCGTAATATATGTATAATAAGGAAACAAGTGAAAGATGTCACAATACAATTAATTCGTAATATATGTATAATAAGGAAACAAGTGAAAGATGTCACAATACAATTCGTAGATCTTGGAAAGAAATCGATAGAGTTGCTACTAATCCCAAAGGTCTCTTGCTGCTCAGCAAAATATTCAAAACTTGCAAGTAAGACACAATTTATATCTTAATTTTTGCAACTTTAACTTAAGTTAACCAATACACTTTATCTTTTATATGTGATCAGTCCATTAAAAGAAAGCTTCAAGATCAAAGATTTCTTGGACTCGATATACGCATTTGTTGTTCAATACAAGCAAGCTCAAAGTGATGATAACTGGGTGACCAACATCTGCAAAGCAATCAACACCAAACCCGAAAACCCGAAAAACGAGTTCCTCGATCGGATTTTCGCAGGTGTTGTTGCTTTTTTAGGTAACATATCTTGCTATGATATTGATATGTTCATCCAGCCCACAAACAGTTACAAGGCATGGTCATGGCAAGTATGTAATTAATATTTAGATTTGTTTCCTAATTAATATTAGAAATTTGAATAAACATATGATTGATGTTTTAATTTGATTAATATATTAGAGCTGCAGTGAGATAGTTTTGCCTGTGGGATATGATAGTGAAGACACAATGTTCCCAACATCACCTTTTAATATGACCAAATACATTGACCATTGTGAAGCTTCTTATGGTGTCCCACCTAGACCACATTGGATCACAACCTACTTTGGCATCAAGGTATATACTGTGGTTTTAAATTCAAATTGCTAATAATCAAAGTCTATGACACATGTAACATTATTTTGATAATTAATGATTTTTGTTTTCATGTTTTGTCAAAAAAAAAAATTCTTTGTTTTAAAATAATTTATTGATAGAATTCAATAGTGCATAGTAGCTGCAATAAAATGAGATATATATTGCAGGATGTGAAATTAATTCTCAAAAAATTTGGAAGCAACATTATATTTTCTAATGGATTGTCGGATCCTTACAGCGTTGGCGGGTAATTAAACATAATAAATTAATAATGTTCATTATTATTATTATTTAAATACGTTATTTGGTGTATTCAATAAGGTTTTAAGGGAATTATGTACATATATTTTCAGGGTTTTGGAAGATATTTCAGATACTGTAGTCGCCATAAAAACAAATGGTATTTTATTATATATTTCATCATTTTCAATTAAGCAATTATTCTATAAGTCGTTTAGTAATTATTCTGATAATTATTATTATTTTTTTGAAATTAATTTAACAAACGAGTAGGTTCACATTGTCAAGACATTACCTTGAAGAGTAAAGACGATCCGGAGTGGCTAGTTATGCAGAAATTAAAATAATTGAATCTTGGATCTCTACTTACCAAAATGATGTTAAAGATCTTATCAAATCAATCTAAGTTTCTTATAATATCAAGCATATATATATAATCAATAATCGGTTATTGTTTCGATATAAAATTTCGTAAGAACCAAAATCTAGTGTGCAATCGTACCAACACTAATGCACTGGAAACGTATTCGGACAAAAACAATACTAAAATGGATAACTTCCCGGAAAATCCTCGTGTTGCACCTCCTTCTGTTATTTAAACCAACCCACAAAAAAACCGAAATTCAATACCAAAACCCATATTTCGTAATCCGATAATTTAGAATCGAACCAACGGTTTGGATTGTGGTTCCAGTATGTCTCGGTTCGGGATAAATACTGAGAACCGATAGCCATAATTTATTCGATTTGGATTAAACCACACAAATATATTTATCAGATATTTTATCAACTCACCATTCTCTAAGTACTTGCTAGTAGGGGCCTAATGCCAACAATGTAACTGTGTGAAGTAATCATCTTTCTACAAAGATTTTCACCTGTGATCTTTAGGATTGAAGGGTTCAAAAGATTTTTCGTCTACTGAGATATGAATACATGAGGAAGAATCCGATTAAGTACTCAACCAAACACAGCCCTATCATTGTCATAGGAGGATCCTATGGTGGAAGTAAGTCCATGTTCATGACATAATATGAAAATTATCAAAATAATGCATAATTATGTGACTTATGTGATGATACAAATTGATATAATCATTTGCTTTTGTTTTGATATGGTACAAAAAGTGTTAGCCGCATGGTTCAGACTAAAATATCCACATATATCACTTGGAGCATTAGCATCTTCGGCTCCTCTTCTTTACTTTGAAGATACTCGTCCTAAACATGGTTATTATTATATTGTAACCAAAGTCTTTAAGGTAATTACTTACACTTACTATCCAATTATTAGACCATTATACCATAAACATAAATAACATTTTTATTTTATTAGGACACAAGTGAAAAGTGTCATAACACAATCCGTAAATCTTGGAAAGAAATTGATAGAGTTGCTACTAAACCCAAAGGTCTTTCAATCCTCCGCAAAATATTCAAAACTTGCAAGTAAGAACCAAAGTATATCTTATTTTTCTAAATTTTTCTTAAGTTAATCTATTAACTTTATCTTTTGATGTGTGATCAGTCCATTAAAGGAAAGCTCTAAGATCAAAGACTTCTTAGAGTCAATATATGCTGGAGCTGTTCAGTACAATAAAGCTGGAACAAGTGATGATAAAGTGACCAAAATCTGCAAAGCAATCGACACTAATCCCACAAACCCTAAAAACGATTTACTCGATCGAATTTTCGCAGGTGTTGTTGCTTATTTAGGCAACAGAACTTGCTATGATATTGATATATATACGAAGTCCACAAACAATAGCTTGGCATGGACATGGCAAGTATGTGATTCAAATTCATATTAAATATTGAATTTGTTTCATAATTAACATATGACTGATGTTTAATTTGATTAATATATATAGACATGTAGTGAGATTGTTATGCCTATTGGATTTGAGAGTGAAGACACAATGTTCCCAACATCACCATTTAATATGACCAGTTACATTGAAGGGTGTGAAGCTTATTATGGTGTCCCTCCTAGACCACATTGGATCACAACTTACTTTGGCATCAAGGTATATATATAGTATGACTAATCAAGTGATTTTAAAGTCAAATTATTAATAGTTAACTCTTTTTTATGTTTTAATATTTTTATTGAAAATCATAGGTTGGTAGCTACAATAATATTGAAATGTATATAATGCAGGATGTGAAGTTAATCCTCAAAAAATTTGGAAGCAACATTATATTTTCTAATGGATTGTCAGATCCTTACAGTGTTGGAGGGTAAATTATAAACTTAATAATGTATATTGTTCTTAAAATATGTTATTTTACAATAAGATTTTAAGGGAATTGTGTACATATATTTTCAGGGTTTTGGAGGATATTTCAGATACTGTAGTGGCCATCAAAACAAATGGTATTAGGATTGAAGGGTTCAAAAGATTTTTCGTCTACTGAGATATGAATACATGAGGAAGAATCCGATTGCTACGCCTAAGATGATTCCACCTGTTGTTAGCCAAAATGCAAACTGCAAAAACCACCCCGAGTCATGTTAAATGGTAATGGCGAAAATGATTGTTACTATGTGGTTTATAACTTGATGAGGGCTTACCGGTTGTTCTTCAAGATAGGACTTCAAGTTCATCCCGAATATACCTGCACAGACCCAAAAACAAAACGTATAAGTCCTTTACAGAGAACAGGGGCCAAATAAGAACTGTTGGGTATGACTTATGAGTTATGAGATCATGTTCATAGGGCAATGATTCGTTGTAGTCAAGGTTAGAGAGAAAAATGATGCAATGGTTTGTGAAAGTACCTGCGATGAGAGCACCAACTGCAACACAAAATGTACCGACTTGAAGAAGAAGCTCAAATCTACTGACTTCAAGTCTCCGAGAACTGGAAAATAACAATGGATTATGGTAAGACTGTAAGAGTGACTAATGATTTAAGGAGAAAGGAGTGTTGTGTTATCTTTGAAACCTTAGATTGACGGCGATTGAGTCTTCCATTTCTTTAGCAGAATCCAGAAGTCTTTCTGCTTGTCCATGGCATGACTCACCATAGTCTGCAATCAAGTGAAGAACGTCTAATTTGTAATATACTCATTAGCTTCCATACTCACACGGGGTTCTATGTCCATAAGCCTTTGCTCTAATCGTTGTATCCTTGAGATCAGTGCCGATTCAACAACCTATTATAAAGCCAGAGAAAGAAAAGTTAACACCAAGATGATACAAATTAGTACAAGCTCAAGTTATTCGAGGTTGAAGAGATGATTGCCATTATCTTTGATCTGTGTATTAAACATATATTTCTTCTTTTCAGCGAAAATAACTAACATAAAAAGAAACAGCGTCCCATCAAGTAATATATGCGCCAAACCAACCTCGAGTTCAAATGGCATAGAGGGTCCTCCATTCATACTTCTCGGGTTGAGCCGAGGCATTAATGTATCTATAAAAGCTTTTCCTCCTCTACTGCAAACATTTTGGAGTTACATCAGCTATACTTAAAAAAATAGACTGAAAGATACGAAGTAAAGAAATATATTACAACTACGATTACCGGTTATAATCAAATATGAGGACACGCTCACGCATAGCTATTGCTCGCAGGGAACCCAAATTCAGCAGAATCGCATGTTCACGAACCTAAATTATTGGTAAGAAAACATTTCATCATTGCCATCAAGAAATAAATAACAGGTAGATCTGGTTCTCCATTTCCCTTTTCGAGGTTTGGTAAAGAAATCTACCTATTCTTGTTGCATTAGCAAAACCACATTCCCATAAATAAAGAAAACTAATAGTTTAAGCTATTTTACCAACAGAGATGGCATAGAGTTTGTCATAAACAATGAAGGATCGACGCTTCGAATATCTCTTGGACGAAGACCTGATGAAAAGCGATCGAGTTAAAGAAACAAGAACTACCATCATCAAGATCAAATGCATATGATACGGTATCTGCAGCGTGTAGACTCTACATATTAAAATATGGCTCAATCAGCAAAACAAAGTAAATGTTTCACTAACCACTAGATTTCAGCAGCTGTCGTCTGCTAATCTTTCTAGTAGATATTGCTCCAGTCACCTTCACTTCGAGAACCTTTTTAGATTCGAGACATAGAGTCAGAAATTTGATGAGATTCAACAAGTGGCAGCTTCAACCTAAAGCTATTCACAATTTCCAGATTTAAGTAAGAAGTCACTCTGATTTCTAGAAGAAACCATATCTCTCTTACACGAATTCACCAGCAAAACACACTAATTCGATAAGAATCCTATATATGAACATGCAATTCGAATTCCTAAACCCGATAAGATCATAATGCAGTCGAAACATGGAAACCTGATAAACCGGCTCACGAATTCCCAGAGACGTAGAATCACTTAACGAAGAAGAAGAACTGATCTTCTTTGTAACATCTCTTCCTTCGTTATCTCCATCACCGTTACTGTCACTACCATCATCATCGCTAACGTTTAGGGTTTCGTAATCGTCGACGAATTCCTCAGCGGTTGTCGGAGACTTCGCTAAACTCTTGGATCTCGATAAAACCTTCAGTACTGCAAAGTAGATCGGAGTTCTGCTCAGGGACGATGATTGAGGGACGATGATTGAAGAGAAAAGGCAGGAGAATAAGACCATCCTGATCCGGGAGAAAGAAAATGGAGAGATGGAGAAGGATACGAGGAATGATCGGAGAAATTGAGAAGAGAAGTGAATGTAGAAGGAGATGGCGTTAACGCCATTGTTTTGTGGTTGGTGATGAAGCTTTGGTTATGGAGATTTCATAGTTGGTTTTAGCATTACGGATAAACCCAATTTGTATTTTGTACTTTATTAGTTTTTTTAAAAAAAATTTATAAATAAAACAATTATCATTTGTACATTAATTTTAAAATAAATTCCTACAAAGAAATAGGGCCTTGTACCGTACCATCTACAGTGAATTTTTTTTAATTGTATTTTCTTCAACTGTTATGTAAATAAATATGAATTTTTTTAACTTAATTATATATTTATTTTTAGGTAAATTATATATAATAATAAAAAAGTTAATGTATTTAAAACTTGGTTAATTTTTGTTTTGAATATAAGAAAATTCAAACTAAATTCAAATCATGTTAAATTCAATATTTTGGAATAATGAGAGACTCATGATCGGATATCTATGAAATTTCCAGAGATTTTTTACCAAACTTTATGGAATTATAGGTGAATAATATTTCTTTTATTTTCTTAAATTTTTGACCTCCTTTTTTTGGGTAAATAATTTTTAATCTTCGTTTTCTTTTATTAATTCAACAACAAAATTCTTTCTTAGATTCCTTTTTTTGGGTAAATAATTTTTAATCTTCGTTTTCTTTTATTAATTCAACAACAAAATTCTTTCTTAGATCTAAGCAAGCTTTTTCTCTAACGAAGTTTGTTTATCGATAGAACATTTTATAAATCTCCACATTATGAGCCTACCTATTATAAATACAAATATAGAGTTATTTAAACTAACCTTGATCAAAGTATGGTTGCATCTAGATCTCGTTGTTCTGTATTCTTCATCATATAATATTAGACTTGAAAATGGTGGAAGATAATCATGAAAGTCTCTCTGTTTTATGATCTTCAAAAGTACTCTGATCATCTCTCACGAGAAGCATTTTATCCCAGACTTAAGAAGCGAATAATTTGGTTTAATTGAATAAAATTTTATGGTAGTTTAACGTTAATTTTGGGGCGATGGATTAGTTTAGGAATTTCAATTTCTAAAGAACTCACAATATATCTGTGAATAATGTTTTGTTGCCACGTCTCCTTTAACACTTGGCATACAATGTATGGTTAGTCTAAGTAAGATACCTATGTTATGTAATAAATCACAAAAAAAAAAAAAAAAAAAAAAAAAAAAAAAAAAAAAAAAGAGACATGCTTTTAACGCAAGGGCAGTTTTGTATAACGGTTCGTTTCTAAAGGTACGGGGATTTCACTCAGAGCGGCCCAATTAGATTATGGGTCCGAAGCAAGAATTATTTGGTTTACAAGTGAATAGATCCTAAAATTTGGGTGTCTGTCTTAGAGAGTTACCTTAAAATTTACTATACTGAGCCGGTCCTGCTAACAATTACAGAAATGCTTCCTTGAAAAGGTTGTAAATATAACTTATGGAAAAAACAGTAATGTTTTTGCATAATCAAAAGACTGTTCTGTTCCCTTAGTGGCTTGGAGATGATTGTAACATTGGTGGGAATTTTCAAAAGTGATGATAGTAACTAGACAGGTTCCTTGTGCCTTGTGGCTTGGAGATGATTGTAACATTGGTGGGAATTTTCAAAAGTGATGATAGTAACTAGACAGGTTCCTTGTGCAACCACTACTCAAAGATGCCTAGATATTTTTTGGAATGTTATGTTTTTCCTTGACTAAATGGCTCTTATATATGTATTTATTTTTTTTTTTTTTTAAAAAAAAAGAAAATCTGACTAAATTGTTATGTACACTATATGTCGGTCCGGTCTGATTCGAGGCCTAACACGAAAAAAAGTTGAGGCCCTTCGCTATATATATAAAAAATTACTATAAAACTGTATAAAATATAAATTCACAAAAAAATCCAAAAATAACAGATAGTTTAATCTAGTTTTTGAATATAACTCTGTTTATTCTTTTCTCGACAAAGTCATTCATTAAACTTTATAATTAAGGTGTTTAAACTATGTCTCTTTCAATTCATAACATGGCCAAAACGTTTAAACTATCATGTGACATTGTTGATCGTAAATAAGACTTTATCAATTTCAGTTTTGAGAAACTAAATCTAATATTAACTAAACAATTGTTATTTTCTAGAGGCTCCTATAATTAGGAGTCCAATACGAATGTTTTATTTGAATTAAAAAAGGACCACCTTTGTACACCAGCAATTGACAATTGTATATATCTAATATGAGAGGTTGTTTAATGTTTATTATCATGCATTGTAAACTATGATTTACATAAGTCTAATCAAAATAATTATTTTTTTGTTTTCAGAAAAAAAAAATCAAAGTAGATAAATCAATCTGTAAACTATACCACTAATCAAAGCCTTAAATGGTAAACTATACCACTAATCAAAGCCTTAAATGGAGGAGGAAAAAAAGAAAGACGTATCGTGATAGATACATTAGCTCATATTTTCAAACAAACTTGAAATAAACATTTATTTGTTCCACTTAAACTTAATACGAATAAACATTACTATAGTCTATAGCATAACTTAAACTTGTACAGTGATAAAAAATTTGTATAGCATTTAAACTAAATACATGTTAACGATATCACACTATCTTAACATTATATGTAAAATTTTAAATTTGACAATATATTAAAACATAATCTCAAACCGAATAACTTCATATTATATTTTATATATTTATTGCATATACGTCACTATTACACTTATGTGTCAAATAAACCTCATTTTTGCAAACAATAATAAGTCTTCTCGGGAACTTTATGCTTACGTCCTTAAAACGACTTTGACCACATGGTCGACGTATTCATATCTATACCTAATTTCTAAAATGAAAAATCCATTCTAGATGTGAAGTGAAGACCTATATATGTATAATATCTATACCTAATTTCTAAAATGAAAAATCCATTCTAGATGTGAAGTGAAGACCTATATATGTATAAACGTAAAATATTAATGATGAAGATTTAACATTAGTCAAAAAATTTGATAAGATAATTTTGTTTATGATATCAGGATTAAAACTAAAAATTATGTGCTCCATGAAACATGCCGGAAATTAACATGTGTTACATGAGATACATTACAGAACCCAAAAAAATTTAGACTATTTTTGTTAAAGATTAAAGGGCTCATTTTTGTCTATTTTTTTGTTTTGTGAAATATTAAATGGCTTATTTTTGTTTTTGGTGAATATTAAAGGAACCAATAATTTTATAATTTCTGCTTTAAAAATTGATTTTTAAAATTTAAAATTTTATTTTTCGGATCAGCGAAGGATCTTCAATCTTTTCGAAACGGCACATTTGATTCACTCGTTCGAAAGGGCCCTGCTGTAAGTAAGGAATAGTAATTTTCTTTTAAATTTAATTTTATCCATTATAGGCTATAATATAATTTTATATGTATGAGAATTGCTTTTCAAAAAATACTTTTAAATTATTTATTTTAAAAAAATAAACAAGAATATTAAGCTTTCGTGACTTTTTTAGGACCCTAGTCATAAAAGTAAAGCTTACTTTAGAAATTGTAGACTGCAAAAATAATGTAAAATTTGTCTAAATGGTGTATATGTTAAATGCAGTGTTGTAACTTTCTCATTGTAGTGGTTGGTGTAAATTAAATAACATACCTAAAACTTATCTCATTTAAAGCTAAAATTAACTTAGACAGTAAAATTATTTGTCTCAGTAGATTATGCAAGAGATTAGTTACTTTATGTAAAAGTAGATTTTGTAAGTGAGTAATTAATTCTATGAGAACAAACCGACAATATATAAAGAAACAGCTTAATCCTAGTCATCCTTCCAACACGAGATTTATGCAAGAACTTCTTGTTATGTCTTTTTTTTTTTTAATGATAAAGTAACATAAAAATTTAATGACATAGCTTTTCTTTTTTTTTTTTAATGATAAAGTAACATAAAAATTTAATGACATAGCTTTATCATGAAAAACAGTTGAAGCCATCACCTGAAAAAAAAAGTTAATTAGTATAAAAATCTGATTAGAAGGCATAATGAGGTAATTAACAATAGTGAGGCTAGTAATGTAATTATGAATATTGGATCCCATAACCTAAAGCCTTAATAATTGATCCTAGTTGTGGCAGCTCAAGGTCTTACAGTTAAAGCAATGTCTTATTATTATTTATATAAAAAAGACCTACAATTTTTTTTTTTTAAAGAATGCTCTTCTTTTTACTATTTTTATAATGATCATTTTTATAGTTTCATCATTTAATCAAAATGATCATATCTTGACAAAATGATCATAAGCTGAACATATCTATTTAAACAGGTTTTCAAACTCTTGGTTGGAGCCTTATACGGAAATATAATTCTTATATTTTCTATTGATTTATTTAATATGAAAGATTTGAAATTTAATTATTATTAAACTAATAACATTATAGATGCCGAAACATAATTTAAAAACGTATTTTTATATATTACATTATAGATGCCGAAACATAATTTAAAAACGTATTTTTATATATTATTCGAGAAAGAAAATAGATGTGCCATAAGACTCATAACGAGAATGGTTCTTAAGAATAATATTACAATTAACCATACGCTTAAAAAATGATTCAACAATATTTACAAATATATTCTTATGATTTAAATTGGATTGATAATTCACAATTAATCATGATTACAATAATAAAATTTATTTTAATATTTAAGTAAAACTAATGTTTATTACTATTATTATTTATTTAATCGAAAATATGGGAGAATGATTTTCAGACACAATATTTACAAATATGCTGTTATGTTTAAAATAATATTGATAAATCATGTTTAACCATGTTATAATTTTAAATTTTATTTTAAAATTTATCTAAAATTTATGTTTATCTATAATTATTATTTATTTAATAAAAAGACTGTCGTTAGTCAACCAACATTTAAAGTTTTAACGACTAAAATATAATTATAGACAACATTTATAATAAACACTAATTTCATATTAAAACATTAGAATGTATTTTTTTAAAAAATATTTAATTTTTTAGTCTAGATTAAAAGATTATTTTGTAATTTTTTTATATAGTCAGTGATTTAATTTTAATAATCTCCTCAGAACACGGTTGGGAATAGGGTTCTAATCCCAAACATTTATCTTAGCGTAATGAAATTTTAGAAATGAATATCAGCCCCATGATTCTTATGTTATTTTTATAATTTTTAAATAAATAATAATTATAAATAAATTTTAATTTTTTTTTTTTGATCGGTAAATAAATTTTAATATAAACTTTAATTTTTAGTGCTTACACTAACAATAAAGATAACTAATATTTTTGAAAATCAAGAACCTTAAGATTTAAATGGTATTCAAAAAACCTTTCTTATAAAGATTTTAATTTTTCATAAACTTTAATTTCAGATAAATTTAAGTTTAAATAAATTTTAGTTTTTAGTGTTGGCACTAAAGATAAAGATAAATAATATTTTTAAATCTCAATAACCTTAAGTATTAAATGGTAATTCAATATAAATGCATTGAATTTTGCTAATTATCTCCTTATTTATTGCTTTGGCCGTTTAAAAGTTAGAAAAGTGTGATATGGTATATGCTTTGAAGTTTACCTTTTCTGATTTATTTCTTTCTAATAACTGCTCAAATTTTATTTTTTTAAATGTAAATCAATACTAAATTGTATAATTAATGTCCTTTTAGCGGGTACATAACTTATAATCATTTATGATTTTAAATCAAATTATATTGAAGTAATTTAATCGAAAAAAGTAAGATCTCGATCGAGTAAATTCAAGAACAAAAAAATTTGTGAACTCATAATTTTGATAAATAAAATTATTTTAATAAAATTGACCTAAAATAAGTAAAAATGGTTAAAAAGAAGTATTGAAAAAAGTGAAAAGGCTGATCCCAAAAATGGTAAAAAAAAATAAAAAGAAGATAAAACTTCATCATATCTTAATCTCCATTGGGTAATTCTCAAATTAAAATAAGAAAATAAAACAAAACATAGAAACTAAAAACTAAATCCTATCCATTGGGTAATTCTCAAATTAAAATAAGAAAATAAAACAAAACATAGAAACTAAAAACTAAATCCTATGTTTTTTTTTTTTAACATAACTTCTTTAACTGAAAAAGAATCTCACAAAGACACAAACAAATGTCACTGAGGTTTATCTTATTTTCTTACATCTTTATTACATTTGTATAAATTCCCCCAAAAATCAATCAAAAAAGTAAAAAATATCTTACTAAATAAATAAATAAAATAAGATAAAGTAAAACAAACTTTCACCATTTATATTTCTTGTTTATCTTCTTCTTCCTCTCATCTTCACCATTAAACCACATTTCTCTTCCCAAGTTTTTTCCTCTCTAAAACCATCAACAAAGAGAGAAAAAAACCCTCCATTACATTCTTCATAAACCTCACAGATCAAAAAACCCTTTCTTTAAACCACCATTGATCCAAAAAATGGATGGTATTGTAACCCCAAAGTTTGTGTTACCAGAGACATTTGAAGGTGTAAAGATGGAGATTACAGGCCAATTAGGAATGATTTGGGAGCTTATAAAAGCACCAGTGATTGTTCCTCTTCTTCAATTAGCTGTTTACATCTGTTTAATCATGTCTTTGATGCTCTTATGTGAAAGAGTTTACATGGGAATAGTCATTGTTCTTGTGAAACTCTTTTGGAAAAAACCACATAAACGTTACAAGTTTGAAGCTATTAAAGATGATGAAGAGCTTGGTAGCTCTAATTTTCCAGTTGTTCTTGTACAAATCCCCATGTTTAATGAAAGAGAGGTTGGGTTTTTTTAGTGTTTAAATCATAGTTTAGGGGTTTAATTGAAGTAAATTAGTAATTATTGGACTAAAACTGAATTTTCTTTTTTTCTTTCCCACTTTTACAGGTTTATAAACTATCAATAGGAGCTGCTAGTGGATTATCTTGGCCGTCCGATCAAGTTTTGGATGACTCTACAGATCCTACTATTAAGGTATTATTTACTTAGTCATTAATTTGATAAAAATGTGTGATTAATTAAATGATAATGCTAAAATTATGTAGCAAATGGTGGAAATGGAATGTCAAAGATGGGCAAGTAAAGGAATAAATATAGTGTATCAAATAAGAGAAACTAGAGGAGGTTATAAAGCTGGTGCTTTAAAAGAAGGTCTCAAAAGAAGTTATGTTAAGCATTGTGAATATGTCGTGATTTTCGACGCCGATTTTCAGCCTGAACCGGACTTTCTTCGGCGTAGTGTCCCGTTTCTGATCCATAATCCGAACATTGCTTTAGTTCAAGCTCGATGGCGATTTGGTAAGTACTCAATAACACTTAAATTTTATCATCGTAGCCTAGTAGCTGATAACCCCAACTTCGAAACTGAATTTTAGTGTCCACCATTGATAAGAGTATCTAAGAATTTGACAATTGATAAGGTTGTGTGCAAGTGTCAGGGTCAAGTGACAAGTTTTGGATGACTCTACAGATCCTACTATTAAGGTATTATTTACTTAGTCATTAATTTGATAAAATGTGTGATTAATTAAATGATAATGCTAAAATTATGTAGCAAATGGTGGAAATGGAATGTCAAAGATGGGCAAGTAAAGGAATAAATATAGTGTATCAAATAAGAGAAACTAGAGGTGGTTACAAAGCTGGTGCTTTAAAGGAAGGTCTCAAAAGAAGTTATGTCAAGCATTGTGAATATGTCGTAATTTTCGACGCCGATTTTCAGCCAGAACCGGATTTTCTTCGGCGTAGTGTTCCTTTTCTGATCCATAATCCGAACATTGCTTTAGTTCAAGCTCGATGGCGATTTGGTAAGTACTCAATAACACTTAATTTTTTATCATCGTAGTCTAGTAGCCGATAACCCCAACAATCAAAGTTCGTAACTATAAAACCGAATTTTAGTGTCCAACCAACATTGATAAGAGTATCTAAGAATTTGACAATTGATAAGGTTGTGTGCAAGTGTCAGGGTCAAGTGAC
>CM071719.1:11832261-11843386 GCA_036630335.1 Physaria fendleri | reverse complement strand
TAATGTTTCACACATATTAAATGAAACATTAAATTACAATGGCAATGACGTAATATTATTGTGAAATTATGTCTTCTTTTTGAAATGATATTTCACAAATACTATAATAAGATTTACTTTACCGAACTATATTAAACCGGAATTGGAGTTGTGTATTAAACCAGAACCAATTTGTGACTATACTCAAATCTTTAATGAACCGTAATGAGCACACAATTTTTTATTTTTTAAAATGGTTAAAAGAGGAAATCAGTAGTTAAATGTGAACAGGTCAAACAAGCTAGTTAAGTATAATTTATTAGAAAGAATAAGCACCAATATTCGCCCAGCAAGATTGGTAGAGACTCAGCATGATAAAAGAGTTCCACCAGGTTCGAGTGACGAAATTGGTATCAGGTTTTCAGATTGTTTAAGGTTTCAACATAGAGAATCATGCCTCTGAGGTAATCTAAATTACCTCTTTTTTATCAACCTGAATGAAAGTACAACAAATCCTTCAACCACAGACTTGTTTTCGATTTTTGTTTGTTTTTTTCTTTCTCTTATTTCGTTTTGAATCCGGTTCCAGCTACATTACAATCGTGCCAAAAAACAAGGTTATGATAGATTCTTCTTAGGATTTAGGGTTTGAACACATAGTTTCACAGCTGTTTTCCTCCTTTTATGATTTTTTTTTAATTTTGGTCTCTGAACATGAGTTCATATATAGTTGTTCATATATGCAATCCACCCCCCAAGGTACCAATACGGATAGGAGATAAATGTTACGCCAGATTTCACATTCAAAATGACAATATAATTTTGGGTGATTAATAGGTTATAGCAACTTTTTTGGAGGGGGAGTTAGAAATAGCAAAATGTGTACGGACCAGGGCCGGATATTTAGTGGACAAAAATACCCCTCTCAAATTCGGCACCGTTTTGCAATTATTAGTTCGCCTGGAAAATATTAAAACGACGTGTTTTTCTTAGATGGGTTTCATAGCACCTGTTGTACGGACGCGGAGCCTATCTACTACCCTATTAAAATTGAAGTACAATTTTAGGATTATTCCAGTAGCCAAACACGACATTTTTATTCCAGTAGCCAAACACGGTATTTCTAAACCCGTAACCAAACAATCAAATATTCATTTAATTTTCGATTCAATTTTCCTAAATCAATATTCAAACATTAATTAACAATCATAAACGATATATTTTGCTAAACTTGAAAACTAACATATTCTAAATCAGATTTACATTTTCAAAACTTAAAATTAACATTTTCAAAACTTTAAAATCAGATTTACATTTTCAAAACTTAAAATTAACATTTTCAAAACTTTATATTTTATACGATTTCCAGAAAAATACTTAAATTTTTAAAAATATTTTTATACGATTTATTCATAAAAATATTAATGTAATTTTTATGATTGAATAATTACATTATATTAAAAATCTAATATATTATACACTTATAACTACGTTTTCGCTATTTTGGGTATTTATCTATTCTATATATTAAATATTAAATATTAAATGTCTCTCAAATACTTTTCAAAGCAAATATTTTTTTTTTTTTTAAATATACCCTTTATAAAAATTATTTTTATTTATAATAATAATATTATTAATCATAAGAAAATTATGATTTTATTCTTAATGAAGCTAAAATATAAAGAAGAAATGAAGTATTTTTTAACGCCGAAAAATGAGATCATATAGTTTTAAACGTAAGCAACGTCAACAAAAATACGGTATCTCGTATTGGTTTACATAAATCACGTGCGTAGAATTCAAATCTCATTTAGAATCAAAATGATATAAGTGGATCGGTGAACCTAGTATAACTAATACAAATTTCGTAATTGTATTCAATTACTAATTGCTTGTCCGCGCTACGTGCGAGGGATTTGTGTATAATTGTGAATAATTTTATCTTTAATTTGTTTGATGTTTGTATATAATCATTTTGAGTTATTGTTGTTATGTGATACATGTAAATATATAGTATTTGCTTTAAAAATTAGATTTTATTTTGTTTAAAATCACGATTATTGTTGGCTCAATACTATTTTATGATTATTATCTCGTTGATTTTACATTATGAATTATTTTCTAATAGTGCAAACCACGATTAATGAATTACATTAGTGACATTGCTATGTCCCATTATCTGAAAGTTGCTGATTTTGTGGTCTTCAATTTTGAAACCAACTGGTTGCTTGCTCTATTATGCAAATATTGAAATCAACCGGAACTAAGCAGGTATAACTGCAGGTATAACTGCAGGTATAACTGTATAAATATGTTTTTAATGTCAGGCTTTATATCTGTTTTACAACTTTTGTTTATGTTTCAGTAATTGCATCAAGGTCAAAGAGAAAATCACAACAGGATATTAAAGAAACATGTATGAGTTAGACAACATATGTATGTAAGATATTGTTATATGTTTTTAAACTTCAACAAATATTGTTATATGTTGTTAAAAAAGTTTATGTGCTAGAAAATTCAGCTAGATCCTCGTCCTCTTCTTCTCTTTTTTTTTTTTTTTTTTTTCGATGTCCTCTTCCTCTTTCTCAAACCATTTAATATCCAAATAATTCCATGTAAATGCCATTTTATTTTTTAAATGTATTTTATTTTGAGGTTCATCGTTTGTATTATCATAGGCGAAATTATGACGTACTTCAATGGATTAACGGAGGTTAAAAACTCCCACAATTTGTTTATTACTAAATCTGTATAATAAACTATAAAAAATTGTATGTTATATGAATAAAATTATATACAACCAAACAAATTTACATTTATTTTCTATAGATTTTTAAATTGGTTTGAAGTCGAAAACAAAAGATAAAAAAGTCAAGATTGCTTTTAGTTAGTAAAAGTTTTACTTTTACTGAGATAATCGGATGAACGCTAACATAATTATAAAAGTTTAGAAAGATTAAAATATATTTGCTTTATATAAGGATATACATTTGTTTGATTTTTTTAACTGTGAGTTTGTTATACATAACTTCATAAATTTTTATAATATTTTTTTTCTCAAAATTTTTATTATTGATAAATATTTTTATTGTATTGACCTATTAGGAGTATCCATTTTGAATTTTTATATTTTTATCAGCATGCACATGAACTTTCACAAACCAATTATTAAAAATTTTTTTTTTTGGTTAGTTTTGTTCCAAAATAGGCGAAATTATTTTAAAATTTGCATGGTTTGAAATCTTTAAGTGAGACGAATTTTGTGGATGAAGACATTTTTATGTAGATGTGAGGAAGAAAAAAAAAAATTGAAAAGATAAGTGGTTTGGAAAATTGAAAAGTGTTGTATCTATTTATAAGATTTTCGAGTTATTTTTATATTTTTTAATGTTGTTCAATGATAATAATATTTTATTTAGATATTATGATATTTATCTCATCAGTATATACATACAATATGAATAACCTACAATATGAATAACCTAATTATTTTAGATATTTAGTTAGATTTTAATCCTTATCATAATTCTAATTCTATTGTTAGAATTATGTATGATAATTATGTAAAAGGAATATCCACTAACATGTGATAAACTATAATATCTAAACAAAATATCAAAATGATTCTTATAATTAACTCGGATATAGTAATCGAATATGTCACGATTTATTACGAAAAGGTAATTCGAGAATAAATATGTTTTTATCATATTAATTTTATTAAACGAAAATGACGTATATCTAAGATACGTTTCGATTATTTAGCACTTCATAACAACATAGATGTGATAAACATGAAATAGGTTTGATAAAATTTTATATCAAGAAATAAATAAATTTTTCGTTTTATATTTTTACTAAAAGTAGAAATAGTTCGATTAAATTTTATCAATGAATAAATACGTTTTTCGTTTTATATGTTAACTAAAAATAGAAATAGGATCCATTAAATTTTGTATCAATGAATAAATATATGTTTTAATTATTAGATTCTTTTAATTTTAGTATAAAATTATTTTTCATAATGGCAATCACATTGTAAATATCTACAAAACCAAGGTTTCTTTCAATTTTGTATTTCCCAAATATTATATAGATATCCACTAAATATCTAGTTATGAGAAACTTGTTGATAGACAAGCTCGACAAGTTCTCCTAATTGCGGAAAGTTGGTTTTCTTTGGTTTCACGATGGCAGTGTGAGAAAATTGCGGAAAGTTGGTTTTTCTTTGATTCAACAATTTATTTTGTTCTGAATTTTTGGTTCATCTCTTAAATAGGTTTTTCTGCAAATAAATTTAACATTCATATAATAAATAATAAGAAACGTAGTATATTTTGCAAATATTTAATATTCATGTTTCTTTTTTTTTCAAAAAAAAAACATGAATACCTTTTAGATTCATGAATTTATTATTACAATTCTGAACTGTTAACAATTATAGAAAATATGATAAGAGTTTACACATTATTAGGGTTGACAACAACATTTTTTAGGTTGGTTGGGAGAAGGAGAAACACATTTACCCCCACCCCCGTAACCTCGATGTCCATAGCAGTCAACATAACATTTGAAGTCGTCATAATAATCCGTACATGGAATAGTGCAGTGGTCGAATGATACTTTTTTAATCTCCCCACCTACAAAAATTTCATATTGTAATTGATAGGATTCCAACTCTTCGTTTCATGTTTATTTAGATTTGACTCCGTTTTTAAATTTTAGATTTGGAATAATGTGTAAAATAGCTCTAATTTAATCATTTCAAACAAATTTAACTATTGTTAGAAGAATCCTAACAAATTTATATATAGTTGGATCCTATTATTCTAGTTGTTGAAAAAAAGAAAAACTTAATATTATGACTAAGAGAATAAGCTAAAAAGGAGGATGATAAAAAATTTCTAATTTTTTGTGAAAAAATTTCTAAAATCAATTATAGAAGAAGAAATATTTCAAAATACCCTGACAAAAAAATATATTTGAAAATACTAATGCTTAATGAAAGTAGTTTAGAAAATGTATTAGCAGACTCTTTAGCTAAATCGGCTCTTCGATTCTCTGTATCAGATTTTTAAATTCGCCTAATGCTTAATGAAAGTAGTTTTCCAAAAAAAAAAATACTAAATTTAGTTTTAACATACCTGATGCCAAAACATTATGGTTGAAGATGGAGATTATAGATACTAATAGAAGGATAAAAACCTGAAGAGGTTTTGTAATACCCATTTTTTTTTGGTATGAAACTAACTGATAAATATAGATTGTCTGAATACCAAGATCTTCATGAGAAACTCTATTTATATAGGTTTTGTCTTAGGAAACTAGCTTTAGTGCCTAATTGATCTTACTCTATTTATATAGGTTTTGTCTTAGGAAACTAGCTTTAGTGCCTAATTGATCTTCCATATTCTGTTTATATTCTATTTTTAGCAAACAAAAATCTTTGACTTTTATATTTTGGTAAACAAATCAAAGTGAACGTTTCAAAAGTAATGACACTTGTGAATTTTGTCAAAGGTGATTAATTGTATATAATCTTTATATTCAGAATATTATTAGTATTAACTGATTTTCCATATTATCAGAAAATATTAAATATTTGCAAAATATACTACGTTTCTTATTATTTAGTAGTAGCATTAACTATGGATAGTCAAATGAAATTGAATATTTCAAAACGTCTTAACCCTTTATACTTGGTTGAGGAGTATATGAGTTTGGTGTCGGAAGTCAGAATTGAGCATCTAGACGAAACACACACAAAAAATCCATTTGCTTTTCCTTGTCTGAACTCAATTTTAATCATTTGTTAGTAAGTTTATTCCGTATTGTATTCTGATTACTAGGAGTAAGTCCGCACTACACGTGGTTTTTTTCTAATTAAAAATAGTTTTTGTCTACAATTTATTTGATGTTTGTTTTAAATATGATAATAGTAATTTCTTAAATTTTTTTTTCAAGATTCAAATTATATCTCAAATGGTTATATATATATATATACAATAAAAAAAAAAAAAATGCAACTTAATATATACAAAACTTAAACAATTCATGACTTTTTTTGTAAAACGGAATCTCTTTATTTTATATCAAACAATTTTTGACCAAATTTTGTCATTATTAAGCATATCCGTTAAGATAAAACAAAATGAAAGAGTACATTTGAATTAGACACAATTTTTGGAAGTTAAATATATATATATGTCTGTTCGGAATTGATAGCCTAGTTGGTAGGGTCTCTCACTTTTATGGACATTAGAATCCGGGGTCGGTGGATCGATCCTTGGTCCTCACATGGTTGTTGAGGTTATTAGCCACTAGACTACATATTAAACAAAAAAATGTAGATATCTTTGTCCTCCCAAAAAAAAAAGTGTAGATACCGATGAAATTTGTAGATAAACTAACTATTATACATAACACAATTACATGTATTTGTATTATTTTAAAATTTTTGTTTGAAAATTTAGTTATATTTTAAATGATAATTTTATACCGCTAAATTCATAAATCTGAAATGTATTAATGTCCGCACTTAATAATTAGTTTATAATTTCAAAATTCGTCAACTATAAATTATAACTTGAAAAATATTATATTTCTAATGGGGGATTAAAGAAAGCAAAAGTTCATATGTAAATTTTATGTTACATTACAACTCTTGTTTAGCAAAGCTGCATTAGAAGAAGAGGTGTTCAAAGGTTTCTTCTTGTCCACAACATGGACAAAGAGTGTTTTGCGTTAAACCCTGAGAAGCTAATGGATATCCTGTAGATAATACATTATTCAAGAGACGCCACAAGAATAACTTCACCTTAGAAGCACAATGAATATTCCAGATTAATTTATTCCATTCTAAGGTCAAGTTAGCTCGGTGTACTTCTAGTTCTATATTCTCCTCATCAATGATGAAAATAATAATATGATCGTGTGGTATAAGAACCATCTCTTTGTACAGATCCACATGTATGTATCACTACCACAAGTTATGCTTAGAATTGACTTTGAAGATATTATGCTTAGAATTGACTTTGAAGATATGGGCAAATAATTCTCAATCCTTTTTCGATCCCAAAATCTTCCATGATGGTTTTTAGGAGCTCCCATACTCGTCTTTTTTTTTTTTTTATCGCCACAAAGTATATGGAGCCTACAACCATCACTTTTTCAATATTTGATGAAATTGTTTTTATGCAATGATAATAAAATATTCTGATATACTGTACTAAACAAAAAATTAGAAAATTTGACATTTATAATGTGGTTCTTATAAATTCTTTCAGAAATGGTAAAAAAAAAAATCAAAACAATTAGAAAACATAAAACATAGTCTTCTCGTTATTTAGAGGGTTTGATTACAACTAGTAAACTCATAAATTTGATATGCAATCGGAATGGGAATCATATAAAGTTGAAGACTTGGAGCACGGATTCTGAAATCGGAATGGGAATCATATAAAGTTGAAGACTTGGAGCACGGATTCTGATGTGGCTATGATGACTTGTCACTACAATGTGATGTCTTCTTGTTTCCAGGTGATCCGAAATGGTCCCCTCATGCACATAACTTATAACCTTCTCTCTCTAATATAATGCATGTCATTTTCGAGCCCTAGATTTAGTTTTACATCTTTCTCTTTTTTTTTTTTGTCACAAACTTTAATTTAAATCATTCCAAGGAATTCTTAAAATAACAATAGCAATTGACAGGCTGAGTTGGCTGTTGCGTAAAGTATGTGTTTATGTATTTAGGATACTTAGTGAGAATTTTTGTCAGTTTCTCTCTCTTTCTTATCACTTATAAACCCTAAATTAGCAATTTATCTTCTTTTTTTTTTTTTACTTAATCTTAACATCTCAATAGTATTCTGTTTGCCGTGTAAAAAAGATACATATAATCTTAAACAACATTGTGAGATTAAGGCAAGATAATTTTATGTTTTCTTTTGTGGTTTAACAAATACTATATGTAGATAATAAATATGAGATCTCTTTTTTTTTTTTTTTGATCGGCAATATATTATATTTCATTGATAACTCAACCGAATACAAAGTTCGGGATTTCACTCAAACGGGTCTTCTTCCGTAAGCTACTATCCGTCGATAAGATTAGAATAATTACCAATAAAACTTCTACGACACAATACATGGCTTTATAATTAAACACATTGTAGAAAGATAGATGGATCAGACTTGGCCCATTATAGGATCCAAAAACTGAAACTATGGACTGCTGCACTTGGTAAATGGGCTTAGGGCCCAGGAACACAATTAGGGTTTCTCCTTCTCCTTGATGAGCCGCCGCATCTATACGAAAGTTGAAGATCTGAGTTTCAGCGGTATGGCAACCTTCTCCTTGATGAGCCGCCGCATCTATACGAAAGTTGAAGATCTGAGTTTCAGCGGTATGGCAAGGCTGTAAGGTGGCAGAAGCAGAGTCGTGAGCTCTTCTGAGAGCGAAATCGCCTTGTACTAAGACAGAAAGGCCGAGAAAAGATGCCGCTATGGAGCGGTAAGCATTCCGATAAACCATCGATAGGTTTCTCCGGTTGCTAAGACCGGGAAGGGGAGCAAGAGGATTGCCAGATTTAGGTTCTTGAGCAACATCTTCGTCCCTCATGCTAATAGCCTGAAGCTTAAATGATTTCAATGCGTTCAAAGGATTCACAGAACTGTTACTTACCAAACCTCGAGACTTGCACGAGGAGAGGAACAGCTTTCTTCCACCGGTACTTATGGCTAGACAGCGACCTACGACTGTACACAGGAAAAGGGTCGACGAAGATGATACGGAGATGCGCACCCTACAAGCAGTAACGGGATGAGCGGGATAGCTGCCTGTCGGGGTGGGAGATGAAATGGTTGATCTTCCTCCGGAGTTGAAAAACTGGCCGAGACTGGCGGTCTCCTCGGGGAGATGGTCTTGAGAAGCATCGTGAAGCATCACCGGAGCGATGAACACGAGCGGACGCCACACAAACGCGAATAGGTGAAAGAGGACTGAGAGCGACTTGATTAGGGGTCAGGGGCGACGCCGGCGAGAGCCAACGCCGCCCAAGGCAGGCGGTGAGCGGCGGCTGGACAGCTTCGTCTTCTTCTTCCTCGGGAAACTAAACGAGAGCGTTTCTCGTTATTGATGAATATTATATGGAAATACTCTCTGATAAATATATGAGATCTCAATTTCTTATATTTTGTTTAAATTAGTTAATTTACCAGTTGCATCTCTATTTTACACTATCATTTCATGTATAAAACAAATTTTTCATATAAGAAAGTTATTTATAAGAAATTTGTAAGAACCACATTATGGCATAACTATCTAAAAGAATTTATAAGAACATTGGGAGTATGTGACATCTTATTTTTTTTCTCTCGATATTTTCAAAAAAGTGGAAGGAGAACGTTCTTGTCACTGCAGTTTCATGTTTCCAGGTGATTCTAAATGGTCCCCTCATGCAAATAACATAAAATCTAGCTAGCCTTATATCAATACCTTTTCTCTCTAATATATAATGCATGTCCCTTTCAAACCCTAGATGTAGTTTTTAACTGTTTCTTTGATTTTTTTTTTTTTCCTTCTGAGTTTTGTCATAAATTTTTGTAAGAATTTGTTCCAAGAAATTCTTAAAACAACAATAACAATAGCAAAAGTAATTTATGTGTTTATATGTTTAGGAGTGTGAATGAGAAATCGTGTCACTTTCTCTCTTTCGTATCACTTCTAAACCCTAAATTAGGTATCTTTACTTTATTTTTTTTCTCTTCCTTTCTTCTCACTTATAAACCCTAAATTAGAATATCTTTACTTTATTTTAGTCTCTCCCTTCTCCCTACTTTATGCAAGCACTCTCTAATCTTCTTTCTCTCTGCATCTATATGTACTCTTTCAGATTCTTATGATTCAGGTTCCGTATCTTACATTCCATTGGATCCTACAACATTAATTATAAATCCGAATGTTCGCAATTTAAAATATTTTATATAAACAAAATATATATTTACACGTCCATAATATTTAATATCATATAAAAGCAAATGAAGCCACCAAGTAAAACTCTCTTTTTCTCTCTCCCCTCTCATAAAATTAAAGTCACATATTATCCTTTTCTTTGTGCTTTTATTTTGAGTTACGTTTCTTCTCAATAATTGGTTTCTCAGACGCCAGAATTTGTCACTCCGATCAAAACAATCTCTAGGAAGGGAACTCAGGTTTACAGATCGAAGCCTTCAAGCATCCCCACAGCAAGGGTTCCACACCATTCCTCATATGTACCAAGAAGAATTACAAGATCTTGAATCTAAATTCCTAGAGAAAAGTAATTGCTCAGGGGGAGGAGTAAACATGAAGAAAGAAGAAGATTATTGTAAGTCTCCACCACGTTCCGACCAGATTCTCCCGGTGATTACAATTACTTGTCCACCGGCGCTGAGGAAGCCTAAAAGATGTCCATTGAAGAGCTTAAAGGTTAGAAATTCATATAAAAGCAGGATATCATCAAGTATTCATATAAAAAAATTGATGAGTAAATAACTCTACTAAATTTAATTAAGAGACATCTCTAGTTAACATTATAAATCGGATAGTATTTTACCTAATATTACGAACAATACCTTTTAGAGACATCTCTAGTTAACATTATAAATCGGATAGTATTTTACCTAATATTACGAACAATACCTTTTTAGTATTAGATTTCAAAAAATAAAAATTTGAGGTCCGAACATATTTTCTTTCAACTATACTATATTGGTTACGACCCGTTTTGACATGGTGCATTGTTTTTATTTTATACTATTTTTTTTTTAGGAGGGTTAGAGTCCTATCAACTACTAGTTGGAGGCGTTAAAAAACTATTAAATATTCGTTTGGACCACCATATATAACCAATTTAATTACCAAAAAAATTTCAAAAAAGTTGGGAGGATTATATTAGCCCTGGGCATATGGGTATTCGGTTCGAGTTCGGTTCGGGTATTTCGGGTTTTCGGGTTTACGAGTCGAAGACTCATTCGGGTATTTTAAAATTTCGGTTCGGGTTCGGTTTGGGTTTGGTTACTAACCATATATCCAAAAGATTTCGAGTATTTTTAATATTTTGGGGATTAGAACCGTAAGTACCCAAAAAACAGACAAAAT
>CM071719.1:11720844-11737643 GCA_036630335.1 Physaria fendleri | reverse complement strand
GTTTATACTCCGTCACAGAGTCAATAACTGTATCTCTCGCTGGTCATGACATTGAGACGAGCAGAGATAACTGCATTAGAACCAGATCCACGATGAGACAACCAGTCTCACCAACATCAAGACCAAAATCCGTGTTTTTTTTTTTTTTTAAGCAACCAATCAAATCTTAAGACTTTTCTCTCTCTTGCTCTTTCATGTCGAGTTGAAATTTTCAAGAGAAAAAAAATCGAAAAACCAAGATTTGTGAAGTAAAACCAAAGATCCAAAGAGACTAAAGANNCATGATAAAATACTAGAGGATTACATTGCAAAATATTTCTGTGTCTTATTACAAGACGATAAAGTATCGTTTAAATACAAATCTTGTGATCACAACAATTGGAAAGTATCAAATACAATCAATCAATCAATTAATCGCCAATCAATCAATCGATAAATATAAATAATTCAGATCCCTGATTAACGATCGACCAACATGACAAGAAGACTGCGACAAAAAATCAAACCAAGGAACGTGACGAACTCAAATCAAACAAGAAGGAAAGGGGAAAGGGGGTGCCGACGCCGGAGCAAGAGTGCTTCCGACGCCGGCGAAGCTCTCCCGAGATCGTAACACTGCTCTGATACCAAGTTGAATTTAGAGAAGAATGATTTTATTATTGTATCATGATTTTATTATTGTCTTACAAGAACCGTCGACCATTGTTTAAGTACAAGGTCTTGAGAAGAATCGAAAATGAAACTATCAATATAATCAACAATAGAATGATCTAGTTTCCTAATATACAAATAAGAAATATTCCTGATAATCAAATCTCTGAATTGTCTTGTAATGATCCGTGATTAGCGCCCTTTCCTTAACAATACATTATAAATTACATTACACAGTAGCCAATGTCTTTGTGATAACAAACAAAATCAATGATATTTCGCATCTAATCAGATTTTGATTCTGAGCTTAAGAGATTTTTTTTTTTTTGACACTTGTAACTACCTATACAACACTTTAATTATAACTTTTTTTTGAAATCTTAGCATCAAATGTATCGAATAAACATATGGCAAGAGCATCTTGTAGCTTTATAGAGCCACACAGCCTTTAAGTTTACACGTCTCCTGACTCGTCCATTTGTATTTAGCTTTTCCTGCTAAAACGACAGTTAATAAAAAAAAAAAATCAACATTTTAAAAATATTGTTATTATCTTAAATAATACATTCTAACCTTTTTTAACCTTAAAAACTTTTGAATTAAAAATTAAGTTCTCAAATTGTTAGATTTCTATCTTTTCTTAATTTTAATAATCCTACATGCTAAATTTCTAATTTTATTGAAAATATATTTAAAATTATTATTATTATCTTATAAATGTTAATTTCCTAATTAAATTTTGGAAAGCTTAACTATCATAATAAATTAATGATTAGACAAACATTAATTGGCACATATCACGTTTACACGTGTCAAATTCAAGTAAAACAAATTGTTCTTCATATCTATAAAATAATGATTTTATGGGTTAAATTAAATAAAATGTAAAACGCGTAAATCATCTTAATCACTATTTAAATAAACACGTAAATATATATTTTCTGGTCAGTTATTAACGATTAGACTTTAAGCGAGAAAGAGAAGCCAAAAGGGTTAGACTGAAAAATTCAAAAGAGGCATTAAGCATGACGCTGACGCAATAAACGCGGTTGTGTTGAATTGGCCGGCGCGTGGAGTGTTTTCGTGACTCATCAAGAATTGATTTCGAGTTTTCTTCTCGTTGATTGCTTTTTCGTTGTGATTTAAGAAGTTAAGAATCGAGATCGTGATTGGATTGATTGATTGATAATGGTGAAGGAAACGGAGTATTACGATGTGCTCGGTATTAGCCCTACCGCTACAGAGGCTGAGATTAAGAAAGCTTACTACATCAAGGTTTCAATTCGATGATTCTACGATTTTCATTTTTTCTAAATTAAATCTTTGTGATTAGGTGAGTTCTTAGCTATAGAAAACGAATTTGAGTACTCATGAGATCCCGACTAGTGATGAATTTGAGTTCTATTTTGTTTCTGGAGTTTGTAATGGACAAAAGTTCTCTAATGGAGATTTAGGTTAATTGATTTAGACATTACGAATTTGCTGATTTTTGGGTTGTTTGCGTTTTAACAGGCACGCCAAGTCCATCCTGATAAAAATCCTAATGATCCTCAAGCTGCTCATAATTTCCAGGCAAGTTTAATTTTCGAATACTTGTTGATAGAAAGAGCTTAAACACCATTGTTTGAACAGGAAAACTCCTTTGTCTTTAGTTCATTATGATGTTTGTTAACATAGAGGATGCTATCTGCATTTTTTTATATGGTTCAGCCATGAATCATGATAGTTTGGTTTTGTAGTTTTATCTCATGGTTTTTGTCCTTTGTGATTCAGTTTTTTCTTTGTTGAATCTTTTTGGATGAGTTTTTTGATAATGTAAGTTCTTATACAGGTATTGGGAGAGGCCTACCAAGTGCTTAGTGATCCAAGGCAACGTCAGGCCTATGACACAATTGGGAAATCAGGGATTTCAACGTTAGTGTCTTTTCTTGTTCTCTCTTGTGACAGTTCAATGAGTGATTCACTGTTTTCTCTATCTGGTACTTTCCTGAGAGCTTACTTGTGGTGTTCATTCTTGCAGTAATGAGATCATTGATCCTGCCGCCATATTTGCTATGCTCTTTGGGAGTGAACTTTTTGAAGAATACATAGGGCAGCTTGCTTTGGCATCAATGTCTTCACTTGATATTGTCACTGAAGGGGATCAGATTGATACTAAAAAGATGATAGAAAAAATGAGGGTAAACTTATTATTTATTGATCTATCCTGCTTAAGAAAAGTCTTTGGTGACCTCTCCTTCCTGACATACTGTTTGTCAAGTATAAAACTCGAAAAAGCATATCAACATTTTTTTTCCAACTTTTTCTCACGCTCTATTGACATGATTTAACATCTGTTTCTGGAGAGTGTTGTTTAGATTGATGTCACTTGGACATATAGCACGGAGTACCCATATTCTCTTTTTGTTCATAATTTGATTGCTTTTTGTTTCAGGCTGTTCAGAAAGAAAGAGAAGAAAAACTTGCTCAGATTCTTAAGGATCGCCTTAACCTATATATGACGAATAAAGATGAATTTATAAGCAATGCTGAAGCTGAAGTAACAAGACTCTCAAATGCAGGTAACATGTTCCGTAGCATATTATTCTCCTTTCATAATTTGTGCTTTCTCTTTCAATCAAGGCCATATATATGGCAGAATAGAAGTTTTATCTCATTCTGTATCTATCTTCAACAGCATACGGTGTGGAAATGTTAAACACAATTGGATACATCTATGTAAGACAAGCAGCAAAAGAACTAGGGAAGAAAGCTATTTATCTTGGTGTACCATTTGTTGCTGAATGGTTTAGGACGAAAGGTCACTTCATCAAATCCAGTGTAACAGCTGCAACAGGTTAGTGACTCAGAAACAAAGACAACCTCAACAACAATCATGATCATATCAGGTGCTAGACGTTGTTGCATGGTTTTCAGAAGGAATGTTAACTCAACCACTGAAAAAGAAACCCCATGATTACTTTCCTGTCTTTCTAATTCTTGGTCTTCTGTCTTGGGAGTAACATCTTTTTTCTTTCCATCTTCGTAGGTGCATACGCTTTATTCCAGCTGCAAGAAGAGATGAAAAGGCAGCTAAGTGCTGAGCGAGATTATACCGAGCAGGAACTTGAAGAGTACATGAAGAACCATAAGAAAGTGATGATTGATTCTCTGTGGAAGCTTAATGTTGCTGATATTGAAGGCACTATATCCCGTGTTTGCGAGCTGGTTGTCTAGCCATCACTCTTTACTATTTGGCGGATGTAGAATCTTTGTCAAATTTCTTTGTTGTAACCACTTTATGATCACTTTTCCCCTTAGGTACTTCAAGATCCCACTGCCAAGAGAGAGGAGCTTCGTGCAAGAGCTAAGGGGTTAAAAACTCTGGGAAAGATCTTCCAGGTAATTTTTTTTTTTTTTTCATTCTCTTTTATATTGTTTGAATGTCATTCAAGAAATAAGAAAGGACTGCCTAAACGGGCTTTAACTTTGTAATCATATAGAAGAATAAGATACCCCGTGACAGTGATCCTTTAGTAAAAGCCGAACTTCACAAACTAAACGGGACTGGTCAAGACCATGGTAATGCTTCCACATCACCAAAATCCGACGATGCATTTGGGCCACAGGTACATACACTTTCTCATTATCCATTCCATTTACCCCACACTATGAGCATCTTACCAATATTTTTGACATAAAACAAAACCAAAAGAACATTACCATTTACCATGTGTAAATTTAGCATCTTCCTTTTTATGAACCTTTGTATGTAGTTTAGGGTAGATTGATTAGGATAATCGGTATGAATTTGATTTGAGAGTTGTTTTTGTTACGCAAATTTGTAAAGAACTCGTGAACTGTAAATTTATACTCTGATTTTTTTTTTGTAGGAACCGCAGAGTCCGTATGTGGAAGCACCGAAAATTGGAGAAGACTATCAGTTCCCGAGGCCTGCGCCACCTCCAGGAGCACAGAGACATTCTTAAACTGCCATAGGAGTTCCCTTTTGTACTACATCGTATAACTAGTTTTAAAGCCTTATGATATGTTGCAGGCGGTGGTAACCATTATGCTAGGTTTTTTCTTTTTTTGTTAATCGAAGAAATTATTGGATCTTTGAAAATCACATAAATTTCTTAGTTGACAATATATTAATGTTTATATTTATATATGTGATGTTTTGTGGAAGAAATTGGGAATGAACAATGACAACAATAATAATCAAATAAAAGTATATAGAGAACTCTTTTACCGGATAAGAATGAGTTGTATATATAGCTTTTGTCCCACATCGTTCACCTGACACAAAATGCTATGATTTCTTCTTAAATTTATTGGGCCTTCGTTTTTTGGTATGGGCCTGGCAGATCCGGAACAGCATATTTTCTATTCAATGAAATTGACCAGACGACCAAAAAAAAGAAGAAAGAAAAAAACGCTTCTCTGTGTGAGACGAACGAGACCTCTTTGATCCCTTCTTCTCCATGGATCTCTCATCACGTTTCGCATCGATTCTCCTCCTTCTCTTTATCTCCATCACCATATCTTCTGCTGAAATTCGCAAATCAGAGATCCGATCCGATGATCGACCAATCATCCCATTAGACGAATTCGGATTCACTCACACCGGTCGTCTCGAGCTAGACGTCACCAAAATCTCTCTTTCAAACAACAATCCAGATCTCGATCTCTCCAAACTCGGTTTCTTCCTCGTTACTAGAGACGCTTGGATTCATGTAATCCAACAACTCGAAGAAGAAGAAATCACATGCGCTTTACAATCTGACCTCGTTAAACATGTATTCACCTTTAACAATCTCAAAGGAGATGATAAGAGTAGATTCTCCACTGTTTTTACCGAGAATGATGCAGATCAGTACTCTCTTGTCTTCGCTAATTGTCTTCAACAGGTTAAAATCACTATGGATGTTAGATCTGCTATGTATAATCTAGAAGGTAAGAAAGGTGTTCGACGTGATTATCTATCTGCTGGTAGAACTGTTTTGCCTAAAGTTTATTTCATCTTCTCTATTATCTATTTTGCTCTCGCTGGGATTTGGATCTACGTTCTCTTTAAGAAACGTCTCACTGTTTTTGCAATTCATTTCTTTATGTTGGGAGTTGTTGTTTTGAAAGCTTTGAATCTTCTTTGTGAAGCTGAAGATAAGTCTTATATTAAGAAAACTGGTACAGCTCATGGTTGGGATGTTTTGTTCTACATTTTCAATTTCCTTAAGGGTATGGCTCTTTTCACTTTGATCGTTTTGATCGGTACGGGTTGGTCTTTCTTGAAGCCTTACTTGCAAGACAAGGAAAAGAAGGTGCTTATGATTGTTATTCCCCTTCAAGTAGTGGCTAACTTTGCTCAGGTTGTTATCGATGAGACAGGACCTTATGGTCAAGATTGGGTTACATGGAAACAGATCTTTTTGCTTGTTGATGTCGTCTGTTGCTGTGCTGTTCTGTTTCCTATTGTCTGGTCTATCAAAAACTTGCGTGAGGCTGCTAAGACTGATGGGAAAGCTGCTGTTAATCTGGTTAAGTTAACTCTCTTTCGGCATTACTACATTGTGGTTATCTGCTATATCTACTTTACCCGCGTTGTTGTCTATGCACTGGAGACAATTACGTCGTACAAGTATATGTGGACAAGTATTGTTGCTAGCGAGTTGGCCACACTTGCCTTCTATATCTTTACTGGTTACAAGTTCAGGCCAGAGGTTCATAACCCTTACTTTGTTGTTGATGATGATGAAGAAGAGGCTGCATCTGAAGCGCTCAAGCTTGAAGACGAGTTTGAATTATAAGGCATTGGATTAAGTAAAGAAACTGGCTTCTCTTCTTCTTCTTAGATACTTATATAGACTCTATGAATGTCGTATCACCATTGCATAGTATGTGTATTATTGGTAACATAAAACGTCTGTTGCTCTTTACTTAATATGAGTCTTTGATTACTTGCACAGATTCCTCTAGTAATTGTGAATTATAATTGTTATGTACTTCATACAAAATTATTACAGACACTACACAAAGATGAAAAAGAATGACTAAAGACAATAAAAACTCCAAACGGTAAAAACTGACTTTGAGTATACTGTAATCACTTTGGTCTGAGTGAGAGTCAAGTCTCTTAGCTTTTCTTTACATTCATACCAAAGTCTCCTTCTCTTTATTATGTTTTGTTTATGTGAAACAAAAAGAATAAATTATAATTATTATATAAATTCTTGTCTAGATTGAGCCATAATCCAAACCACCCCAAGTGAAGTGAGATCCTTGTCGAACGATTGGGAAAGCATGCATGAAAACGCAGACGCAAACGCAGACAGTAGCAACCGCAAGCATTGAGTGAATGATAGGAGTTGGGAACAAACGTTGTGAACCTGAAACTCTCCTCTTATACTTCAGAGCCACTGTTGCACATGTTGCACACGATGTCTCTGAACTTGATCTCTTGGTCATACCCGTTTGGTCAATGTTTAGTGAGACTTGCTTGTTTCTTTTGTCTGCGAGTTTACGAGCCACCAAGGAGTTATAGCTATGATTGTTTCTTATGGCAGCATAGCTGTATGGAGTCTGTCCAGCTGCATCGCGAATAGAGTTCCAGCTCGATAATCCGATCTGAAACAGAAAGAATGTTTTCTTCACGTTTATGGATCACAAAATATTGGGTTTAAAAGAGAAAGAGAGATACCTGTTGTGGATCATTGGTGAGTAGATCAACCATATCATCTGAACCAGATGTACAAGCAGCTAGATGTAAAGGAGTGATACCGCCAGGTCCGGTTATATTGGGTAAGAAGATGAACCTTTTCGAGGAATCGAGCGCAGAAGGATTAACCGAGTAATTAATGAGTAGTTCAACCATTTTTGTGCTTTTCTTCTTAACAGCACGATTCAACAACTGAATCTCTGCGAGCATATCCAGGGATTCTCTGTTCAGCTCAACAGCACGATTCAACAACTGAATCTCTGCGAGCATATCCAGGGATTCTCTGTTCAGCTCATCATTTACCAAATTTCTCTCTACCAACATGTTGAGGAGTGTTCTCATGAGAGCACAGTAATCTCTTTCGACCGAGCAAACGAGCAAAAACTTGAAGCGGACAAGGGAAAAGTCAGATAGTTCCAGAAGCTCAGACGTCTGGTTCTTCTGAAAAAGCCAACCAAGCTCGTTCAAGAAGCACAAAACTTCTTCTCTTGATGTGGGACAACGATCTGAGCTCTGCACTTGTTCTTCGGTCATATCCTGACTTTTGGGGTGAAACTCATCTTCAAGACGATTTAAATCTTTGCAGATCGATGCATTGGCGATTATTAATGGAAAACTGTCGCCCCTGAATCCATTCTCCACCTGCACCCAAACAAGGAGTTAAAAAATCTTAACCGACAAAGGATACTATTAACTTCAGTTATATGAAGTCATACCTCAATGAAACAGCGACCAAGAAAACCATGCTGTGCATTTTGGACTTTAAAATTATTCACATTCAACTCATCAAAGATGGTTTCTTTACCCAGTGCTACGGTTGCCTCCATTGAAACATATCTACCCATATGCGCGCAACGAAGACTAGCAGCAGCACAATGGTAATAAAGATTAGAAAAGAAAAAAATAGATGAGAGAAACTTTGATATTGTTTATTAAGTTTACCTGATTCCATCATTAGTCAAGCTTCTACCTCTTACTACCAAACATGTTTCTTCACCAGCTACCACGGCTACAGGTGACACTGAAATAAGCTGTGGTGAATTCCAAGTTCTCCAAGATTTGCTACCTCGAACTCTACCTGTAACCAATGACATGCTATGATCATTGGTGACATCAAAATTGCAGCATTAAAAGTGACAGAGTAATGGCTCATGAGCATGTACCATTTTTGTGTGATGCCATTTGTCTGCCCGTGTTAACTATAAATCGGGTGTCTCTCCAAAAATCAGAATGAGAGTTTTGTAGTAAAACATTAAGCCGTTGCAGAAGGTTTTGCTCGAGCTGTTTAAAATAAAAAAACACCAACTGTTCCTAAGCTGCACACAGTATAGTATGATCCAATAGCGAAACATTAAAATATTTTCACTCACTTGTTCCCAAGCTGCAGGTGACATAGCTATATATACAGATAGCACAACACAACCAGGCCTGATATAACTCTCCATTTCTGATGGAATGTTCGAAAGCCAGTTATAGATCTGTAATTAAAGGGAGATAATTAATATGAGGACTCAGAACAGTAAGTAACCAATAACTTTAAATTTCAAGAAGGCTATATATCATGCTCAAAAGTTTTCACCTCAGAGCGCAACGCCCCAGGGAGCTGACTTGGATCTTTATCAAGTAGTTTGAAGACTATCTTTCCAGTGCGGTCCTGTTTAAATGCCATCAATATTAAACCATAAGCAGCTTGTTTAATCTACACACAGAAAGATGCTAAAAAGAGGAGTTGAAATGCTGCATACCTTAGTATCAGAGTTTAAGATAGGGGGAGAGTAGTCAGAACCAGAAGAAGCATAACCAGACTGTTGCCTGAAACCTTGAAAATTAGGATTTGCAGTTCCTCTATTTGAAGCACCAAAGAGCTCAAGTGGCAAGCAACCAGTCCTGGGACTTGTGTTTCTGTGATTCTTAGACTTCATGGTTTCAGGGGATGCCTGTAATGGGAATAACTCCTGCATGACAGGAGAGGAAGATGGCGATCTATCCTCAACAGTATTACTGCTGGGAGATGAGTAATACCTTCCAGAAGATGCCACTGTCGGACGACTCTCATTCTCGGGTGATGAGGTGAATAGTTGTAGAGACAAGCTAGACCTGGTGTCTTGAGCATGTGAATCTGAATCTTGAGAAGGAGATTGGTTACTGCTACTGCTCTTCTCTCCTACAGTAGAAAACCCAAAAGTTCTCTTTTCCAAATCGGTAGTAACAACATGGTCATAAGAAGTTGACTTAGTCTTGTCGATCTCTTTGCTACCAAATCCACCTTCAGACAATATGGCTAACGCATCAGGTGAAGACGAGCCTAAAGTTGTCGAAAGAACAGCAAGCAAGTCCATTGTAGAAGGAGGTGCTCCATTCACATCATTTTGGGGATTCACCGTTGGGTGATCCAGATTTTTCCTGGCTAAACTTCCAATATTGTTCAACTTAGAGACAAGATCCATAGGCAAAGGCAATGCATTTATCTTGTTAAGTATTTGAAGAAGCTGCTCTCTGTCAGGCACAGCTGGAGAACCCATTGGCTTGATCTCATTCTTACCTACAGATACAGACCACAAATCTATTAAACTAAAACGAAAAACCGAGCATAATTCTCAGACCTTCTGCGTTATGCCAAACTAGTACCTTGTGCACAAGCTAAAGCAGTTAACAAAGCCATAAGATCCATATTGGCCGTAGAAATACTATCACGATTCCCCGGAACCACAACCCTTGAAGCAATCTCCTCCTGTTGCGTTGTTTTTCTCCTCCGTCGGTTATGGCCAGCCAATCTACGCCTACAACTTCTCTTTCCCTCATCAAACTCAGAAAGCAAATGAAACCTGCAAAAACAATTCAATATCAAATTTTTAAAAAAAAACAGAGATCCAGTCCCAGAAATTGGATACAACAAATCAAACTCTTATCTTACCTGCTACACTGTTGGCAAAACCTCTGCATCTGTTTCCCAACAAGAGCTTTCGTAGCTTTGCTATGAACTTCACAAACTTTATGCCTTCTATGATAATCCTTAGCAAGAGACAAATCTTCAGTACAATTATCAACCTGACACATCGGATAATTCCTTCCCGGAGATCCAGCCCTAACTCTTTTATTCGGTCTAGTGGTCTGCGTCGCCGTCGTCGTGTCTTCCACAGCGGTCAAACCACTTCCCAGATTCAAATCAAGTCCACTCCCGTTCCGTAAATTCAAATCAAACTGTTGAATTTCGTTTCCAGTACGAAGAATCTGGGATTCCACCGGTTTAGCTTCGAATCTACGACAATCCCAATCCCACATCTTAGAGTTCCACTCATCTCTACGTTGCGGCTGCGGCTGAGATGGAACTAACCGATTCGAATTCGAGTAATAGAGATGACGTTTAGTCCCAATCGGAGAAAGCGATTGATGAATAAACATCGGAGCAGCAACTTCATCCATATCTTAACACTAGATTTTGGATCAGGTTCAAGAAGATTCAGCTACATAAGAACATCTTCAGACGGACGAAACGAACCTATACTCACCACACCTACCTCCTAACTAATTTTTGCGAATCAAACTCAGATGCAGAATCTCAATATCAACTCTTCCTCAATCCAACGAAAGCTCGAGTTGAATCTTACATATATCAACCGAAATCAAATCTAAGAAGTTCTTCAGATTCGAAAATTTTCAAAAATGAAAACAAACTTCCTTTATTTCCCGATCCAATCCAGGAAACTAGAGAACAAGCTTCAGCAGAACCTTCTTCAAACTCAAAACAAAAATACCCTTTGAAACTTGTACTTCGTCTTCTTCTTCTTCGTCTTGTGGTTAAACTTTTTTTTGTTTTTGTTCTTTGGTGTCTGCTGTAATCAAAGTCCTCTTTTTCTACAATAAACTTTTTATTGTTATAATTAAGTTTTATCAAAGGTGGTGGCAAAAAGTGTAAATTCGATTAGTAAGGAAGGCATTTTATTTAAATTATTCGAGCTGCCCATATGCGAGAAGAGATAGAGAAATAGTTTGAAGGATCCAAGACACTTTTTGCTTTTTATCAATTTGTTTTTTCTTTTTTTTTTAATTGATAGCTAAAAAAAAAAATCAACACTTGCTGTTGTTTGACCAGTGCTGGAGGGTCTTCCAGCTTCTATTGCTGTCTCATTCCGAAGTTCTGGTGACCCAAGTATTGACGGCAAAGGTGATTAGTCTCTCTCGTAGGCCTCCGCTGACATGCCGCTCTCCTCGGCATGTTCAAGGAGAAACGATGTCCCAGACCATGATTGTGAGACATCGATTTCTTTGGTGATTTCGTTTTTTGTATTGCACCATCTTTCGAACGGTATATCTTATTTCTCCGTTAATTCTATCTAATATTTTGGTTCTCATGTTCGGGTATTTGTTCGATCTTGTTGTCTGTGGTTTTATTACTTTACGACTTTAGATCGCCTCGCAGTAGTTTGATAGCTAGTGTATTAGATTTCTTTGGTGTTTTGGTTCCGCTAGGTTCTTTTCTGTTTGAACTGTCTCTTGTTTTGGTTTACTCGGCATTGATTTCTTTGAGGTTTTGTAGGGTTCGAACTTCTCCTTACGAGTTTGTTTGGTTTTGCTTTTGGTTCCTCTAGGTGCATATGTGGTCATTTCTAGGTTCATTGTTTTGTGTGTCTTCTGCTTGTTGCTTTGCCTAAAAACTCGTCTTTTGTGGATCGAGATTTGCTTGAGTTCTGTAGATGGTGTTGATTTTAATCTTTCTGTATTTTCTGGTTTGGTGAGACCAGGTTCTATTCAGTATTCAGTGAGGTTTCTTCCGGTTTTTCTTAGTATTTAGTGAGGCTTCTTCCGGTTTTTCTTACCACCACGTTTATTCGCCTATATCTTTAACCATTCCTTAGTTGCCTTATATCCTTGAGTAATTTAGCTTCTTTGGTAATGTTGATTATGTTCTTCTATCTCCGAGGTAGATTCATTTTCCATGATCAAAATTGTCTTGTTTCAACTTCGTTCATTTTCTGACTGTTTTGAGAATTTGTCTTGACATTTTTTCATATGAATGTTAAATTTTATTCATAAAAACTGAAATAATTTTTTTACATCTTAAATTTGAAAAATTAATTTCGAAAAGATGTCTAAAATAATAGATTTAAAAAAAAAACAAAAACAAAAACTCGTTGTCGCCTATAGCAAAAAAATACATGTCTAAACAACCAATCCTCCCATACTTGGCTTAACATCATTTAGCATCTCGTCTCGATGGTCCTTTTGATACCTTGGATCCTAGTTTATTACCATTCATATCTCTTATTTCTTTTAACTTGATTAAAGTTTACTAGAGTCCATTAAACTTCCTAAAATTATTTAGGACATTTCCACCAAAAATAACTAGTATCCTAAGTTTAAAGTATCAATATAGTTTTATTGCGCTAAAAAAAAAAAAGTCAACACTTGAAATGAGTTTTTATTAGTTAACATAAAAAGTCAAACTGTTTATACAAATCACAATGATGCAACTTATAAAGATGATTATCATAGAATATGTATGTACACAGATTCCTCTAGTAATAATAATGAAAGTTAAAGAAAACAATTATAATTATATATTCATTTTAAGGGCCCCAAGAACCAAACTATTATCTATACACCTTTATACCAAACTATTTAATTTTAAGTACTTATAGTTATAAACATGTAACATGCGTAAGTAATGACTCGTAACGAATCTATAGTCTTACTTTCCTTTTGGAACATGCAACTTCCTAACAAATTTTTGCCTAATTAACAACTTTTCTTCTACTCAATTATAATAAAAGATATTTTCAGTCAAAATCTTGCCCCAAAAAAAAAAAGATATTTTTAGTCGATCTTTTTTTTTTTTTTTTTTTTTTTTTTTTTTTTTTTTTTTTTTTTTTTTGTATAGCCGTGACAATTTATAAAATAATCATTAAATCAATCATAATTTTGAAAAAAATATATCAAATGGTATTAGCTCTTTGTAAATATCTTTATTATGTTTTTTTTAAAAAAAAACTTTCATCAATTCGAAATTGTAATTTCAGTATAGACCTTCACATTCCTCTCATTCTATCTTTTTTTTTTCAGTTGTCAAACCAAAGATCCACTCTGTCTATCGTCTGAGTTTTGAATTTAAAGGAATAAAATATTTTCAGACCAAAAACAAAAAGTCAAATGAAATAAAAAGTGTTTAATAATATATTTAGAGACGTGTTTAAATTATATTTTAATAACATAAATACTTTATAATCACCCAACTTTATCTACGGTCGAATGGTTAAATCTCTGATGAACATAACCTTATTATTAGGGATTCGAATTTATCGTTTTCCAAAAAAAAAGATTCGAATTTATCTTAGACACCTATTGCCTGCAGTCTTCTCTCCTAAAAACTAGACTGGTTGGATTAAGGCTAGGATTTACTCTAAATGTAAAGAAAACCCTTTCACTCTTTGATCTACTCAGGGTCGGTCCGACTTGATTCGAGGTCTAATACGAAAAAAGTTAGGGTTCTTCGCTATATATAGATATATAAAATACTATAAAATTGTATAAAACATAAATTCACAAAAGAAAAATCCAAAAACAACCAATAGGTTAATCTAATTTTTGAATATAACTCTGTTTGATTTTTTTCTCGGCAAAGTCATTCATCAAAATTTTATAATCAAGATTTTTAATCATGTCTCTTTCAATTAATAATATGACTAAACCGTTCAACATATTCAGTGAGATCGTTGATCGTAACTAAAACTTTATCAATTTCAGTTTTGAGAAACTCCTTTCTAATATCAACTAAACAATATTTCTTTTTTAGAAACTCCTATAATCAGGGACGAAATACGAATATTTTATTTGAATTAAAATATGACCGGTTCCCTAGATCTACCCAAAATCTTGAGTTATAAAAAATAAAATATAAACCTTCATCTGCTAATCAAAACCCATTCACAATTTACATTCGAACCATCAATCTGAACACACCTACAGAGAAGTCGTCACCATCACGTAAGGTATACAACAAGGATGAAACAAAACAACGGCACTCAAAAAAACAAAACCTATGGATATGTTAAAAAGATTAAATTACCCATACGTTTTCCAAATAATTACGAGACTAGCCTTATGAAAAGTAACAACAGATTTGACAAGACAAGAGATTAAATAGAGAGAAAGATCACATCTCACACGTACGGTTTTGTGTTTCGTCCCTACGTACTGAAGCCAAGTGTCTCGTTGTCCTCGTCTTCTTTAATTCGATATTTATGAGTGTTTGTTTTAGGATTTATATATAAATGTACTATTGTTTTGTTGAATGTGTCTTGTTTTAATCACCACATGTCAACTCTTTGTTTGTTCTACATCTATTCTTACATTCCCCACTCATGTTGATCTTTTATCTTTTTATTCTTTTCATTTTCTTTTATTTTCTTTTTTTTTTTGGTCTACAATCTTGTGATTTTTCATTCAACTTAAACAAATGTTACAAAGAGGTGTTCGCTAAATCGGGTCTTCGGCCGATCGCTACTAACAACTCGAAACTTTGACCAAGATACAATGAAAACCAACCATTCTAGCTCACTATGTCTAAGAAGGTGATACAGCAGACAATTAAACTTATCCCCTATTAAAAGCCCAATTCTTAAACTTATAACCCAAAGACTTTTACAGAAAATAAACTTGGGCCATTCTTAAACTTATAACCCAAAGACTTTTACAGAAAATAAACTTGGGCCCAGGAATGTATTTAGAGATCTCACGGGCCGAGATAAGGCTTGACACAACAAACAGGCCCAACAAAAGAAATAGAGTTCGCCCTAATACACTCTCTTTGTCTCCCGCCGCCGCTTGACTAACAACCAGTGTCCGGTGGACTTCCGGCAACTCGAGTTCTTCAGAATGAACGTTACTGATCAATTTATCTGCGGGGAGACATGCTTATGCACAATAGATACAACGAGAATAGCTCTCGAAGACAATGTCGGATCCAAATGTCCGAGAAATACCACCACCCAAAGGTGGAAACAGGTCCGATACCTCAATCGGGGAGGAGCTCCAGCTACGACGGCTAGTAGATGGGGCAATGGTGAAAACGGACTTCGGTACCCCGCCGTGGTTTCCGTTCATTTCCCAACAACCCAACTTGCCATTTGAATCGAGAAAGTATCGATGGGTTGAGAGATTAGAGCCATACCTTAGATGTAGAGATATCATCAGTTTAACACATCTAAAACTTCCGTAAGCTGAGTGGGATTTGAAGCTTCCCCTGTCACAAATCAGAGCAACTCGCCAGATACAAAAGCCAGAAGAGAAATATACTTTTACCATCACAGAACTGAATCCGTGTAATGCACCAAAGTCCATAGGGAACTTAGAATTTATGTTCCGAACAATGGGAGNNNGGGAGAAGAACTTTTTGAGCGACCCACTAACGGAGGGATGAACACGCTTGCCGACTTTCCAGCTTTACAGAGATAAACGCAGAGTCGAACGGTGCCAAAAGATAGGTCAGATCTTGCGTTAGATTCACTCAATAAGAGCTCTGTGACCTTAGATCTGCATCGAACGGTGCCAAAAGATAGGTCAGATCTTGCGTTAGATTCACTCAATAAGAGCTCTGTGACCTTAGATCTGCAGCCCAAAAAACCCAACTGAACCTGAGGCTTGAGTGTGTTCAATGAAGTCCATAAAAACTCAGATTCAAAGTGAACCAATCCCCAAGATTTGCGTGAGGAGAGGCTCGATTTTTCTTCTCTGGTATCGATGGAGTGATTACGACCAACAATCATACACAGGGAAGGGGTCGTTGATGGTGGAGTGGAGATTCGGACCCAAGCAAGTTCTTCAAAGCAAGAGCGACGGAGAGATGATGGGATGGATGGTGGTGAGCGAGTAAATTCTCCGGTGTTGGGTGTGTTACCGTGGCCAACAGAAACCACCGGGGAGAGCCTTGACACGACAGCAACGAGAAAAGACGAAGACGTAGACAAAGAGGAAGAGAGGAGAGACCATACCATAAGAAGAACAGTGACGTAATACCGGAGACGAGAGCTCATCCGGCGACGGAAGAGAAGCCCACCGCCGCCGAAAGAAGAATCCTTCGGCGAGAGCTTCAGATCTGGCTTCCTAGTAATTTACATGATTTACATGATACAATGGGATTACGATCTATTTCTTTCCAAACTATCGATATAGTTACAGATAACCCCATATTTTGATATCTGTCGAATTGTATCCGAGACAAACTTTGAAAATACAATATATCCTGAAATATACTATCTAATCTAATTTTCTCCGAATATTTACACATCTTTCTAAATCGTCCTGAGATTAGTTATTATGGCGGTTTACTTTTGCGATAATCTTGTAGACAAAACCCAAATTGAGGGAAAAACAGAACGAAAGTATTAATTAAAGTGCAATTGGACAGAGGTCAAAGTATTGAAACTATTTGTGACTATATCGATAGTTTGGGGGG